>BTPG01000002.1:197820180-197942452 GCA_036245525.1 Semisulcospira habei | reverse complement strand
TAGGTGAAGCTATGTCTGGTATTATAAGAATGAAGATTAAAAAACTTAAAATAACTGGAAAACGCCCTGTCAATTTGTCAGTACACACAGTACTAAATGTTTATTTGAAAGAACTAAACACATCTGAGAATGTTCACAATGGAAAGCCTTCAACTTTGTTGAGATGCTTACCTACTGGAACTGCTCCGTATTGTGAAAGTGTAGTTGTTAGATTTCCTAATTTGCAGTTTAAGAAATTAGGTTCTAGTTTCTTTGAGTCACTGAGTATATCTGTAACTAATCAGGATGACAAACCAGTTCTTATGCATGATTTTAGTGTTGTGTTGGAAATTAAATAATTTTATTTTTGTTTATAAAAATGAGTGGTCTTGGTCCGAAGCGAACAATCATACCAGTTGCGTGTCCAGTAACAGAGTTGAAAGATTTGGCTGATGTACAGGATTTTGAGAAGGAAGGGGAAATTGGAGAAATATATGGTTTTGAACTTGATTCAAATGGCATGTACAAGAGGAAAGTAATTGTTGACATGAAAGATGGTGAAAAACAGATTCCTAAACTTGGTCAGCTGCGTGATGTTACTGTACCTACTCCACCTGTAAATAATTCGCCCTACAACTTAATACATGTGGGAAATAAGTGGGTGGTTTCACCTGTGCCTGTTCCACCACCCACAATTGACTGGGACATAAAGTTGGAATTTATTAGTCCTTATGTATACACTGATGATGAAGGCGCCTTAGTGTTTAGGAAGGTTGTTAATTCTGGGCCGCTTATTGTAAGCCTTGTTCCAAGTTTTGCCCCAGACAACAATAGCAGAGAAAAACTGAAAGTTGAAAATTATGAGAAACGGAGATATCTTCTTACAACTAGAAAGGGTAGATCAGATACTTCTGTTGTGTTTATGCCAGCAAGCTTAGTCGTGGCTAGAGAAGTGACAATAGTATTTGAAATTATCATGAAATCAGTAACTACTGCTAAAGAGGCTCAAATTGCACAGGGAATTAAACTTACATGGGACGAAACAGTAACAGAATCATCAAAGGTCTTTATTGCCATTACAAAAAATAATGATGTTATTAATGTTTCGAGCAGTGTTCCAGCTGTCAAGGTGGTGGTTGACAAAACAACTTTTGTTCGTCTAACTTACATAAACCTTGAACACATTGATCTTGTTGCATTTTATTATGCCAGCAAATTGTATACTTTTGAAGAGTTGCAAAATGTAATTGCTGATTAAATAAAAAAAAAATATTTGTGAATAAAAAAATGGTAAACTTCTATCCGCAACTACCGACGCTTGAGCCGACTGAAACAAAAGTGATGACTAAAACAACACTTGCACCTGATCCACATATGCCAATTGCTTCAGATAAAACATTACAGGCAGATGCATTCAGATATTACAGAAGCTTTGAAATATTTGGAGAGTGAGGAGGCGAAATATTCACGGTGCAAAAGGAGGTATAAGTCAGTATTTAATTCTGTTCAAAACACTTCTATGGCTATTGGCACAGTTTCAGCTTCATGTTCTGTAGGGGGTATTGTTCTGTTCGCCACAGGAATTGGGAGTTTGGCTGGAATAGCAGTTGAGGCTGTTAGCGTTGCTACATGCCTGGCTTGTTTTGGTTTGGAGGCCTTGAACAAGAGGTTTCACACAAAATTACAGAAACATGAAGCATTGAGTACACTTGCTGGTGCAAAGCTGAGCAGTATGAAACTTATTATCAGTAAGGCATTGAACGATAATTTTATTGATGACGAGGAATTTAAGAGAGTCCAGGATGATTTAAATAATTACAAGAAACAGAAGTCTGAAATACAAAATAAAATGCGTAGTCAATCTCCTGTGAATGTTGAAGAACTGAAGGCTAGTTTTTTAGAGATGGGGAAACAGATCGGTGTTCAGGAAACCACAGAAAAACTACACAATCTTTTAAACAAATAAAAATCAGATTTGGTAATCGTTTATTAATGACATACACTTCACAGAAAAATGACATGCCACCTAACTATTTAACCCCATCAGCACCACCAGCACCACCTGACTATTACTAAAAAAAGTTTTTTCATTGTCCTTGTATCTTGACAAATCTGTCCGAGTAAGTTGTGACTTGAGTCAAGAACTTACAATTTGTTATTTTTAAGTTCTTATAAGTTCTTGACTAAGTCACTTATAACTCATTTATAAGATCTTAAAAGGTTACCTGTAAAGTTATTTGTCAGTTATAAGTGACTTTGGAAATTTGTTATCAAGTATCTGTAGGTAACTTAAATAATTTGTTATCAAGTGCATATAGCAATGGGTTTTTTGTGTGTGTGTGTTTGTTTGTTTGTGTGTGTGTGTGTGTGTATATGAATATGTGAACATTGACTAAAAAAAAAAAAAATGGTATAAATGGTATTGGAATGTATTTTTTTCTATCTCTAATAACTAATTAATATGCACACGTATAGGCAAACAAAAACACAGGCACACACACACAGACAGATAGACATGCACACATACATAATCAAAAACATGCACTCACACACACACAAACACGCCTACATACGCAAAAACAAGCACTCACACAGACGCACATATAAATACATGCACACACGCACGCATACACACACACATGCACTCACACACACATACACGTACGCACTCACACACGCATGCACAAAAAAAAAAAAACACACACTATGGGTTGCAACCATACAAACCGGGGACGTCCCCCGTTTACTGAAAGTCCCCAGTTGTGGGTGTTTAACCCGTGTGTGTCCCTCGGTTTACGGGATTTGAATACACACACACACACACACACACACACACACACACACACACACACCCACATTACAGGCAGACGCATTCCGATTAATATAATACACACATGCACGCACACACGCACGCACACGCATACATACACGCATACACACGCACACGCATAATCACGCACAGACAAACAAACAAACACAATGCACACACACACACAGAGACAACGACAAACACGCACTGACATGCACGCACATACGCACGGCACAGTCATACAGACACACACACTGACAAAGACAGGCAAACAAAGGCAGACAGACAGACGTTCCACAGACACATGCACTCACACTTCACCGGTTGTATGTCACGCGACACGCAAGGACTGTACACTCGATTAGCCACTGCGCCGCACTTAGTTTCGTTTTCGTTTCTAAGACGCTACGTCATTGTATACGCTGGATACAACGATCACATGAGATTACACAGCTTGCTAAGACCCTTGTAAACAGAGACATTTAACTCTGTGTTTTGTCTTGAATTTATTAGTTGTCCACGGTATGGAAGTCAGTGATAGCAAAATCTATGATTGAAAAGATCAACATTCTGTTAACGCCGCGCCGTCCAACACTGTTGATTAAACACAGCTTAGTCAACAGTGTTATGGTCTGGTTACTTACCGCGCGGTTGTTAAGGCCCAACCTGGCGTGTAGTTGGCCGCTGGTGTTAAGATAGCTCAATCACTTTATACTGCGCAGTGAGTGACTCGTCGGAATAGAAGGCTTGTCTTGACTCAGGTACTACACACTGAGTTAATAATGACTAATGCAACATACCACCGTCTCTCACAGTAAATTTTACTTACCTTTCGTTTTGGTTGTTTCAGCTTCGTTATATCCATTGCTTCTGCTTCCACTTACTGTGCCATATTCAACCGCATCTTATAGATTTCTTCAGACTTGAATTTTGGGGGGTAAAAATTATACTTTTTTTTTTTTCATGGAAGTCTTTTACTTTCTGTTCATTCAGTTACCATGATCGCATGAGATAGTTACCGTCTTTTGCTCAGACATTTTTTAGCAATAATTTTGCCTTGTTTTTCTTAGCGTGCCACAGATTAAAGCTGATATCATATGAGCCATGGGTTATTAAAATAAACTTTTTTAACAAAAGTCCCCGTCTGTTTTATCCAATCCCCAATGGGCCTTTTCAAGAGAGGGTCACACATGCCTCTCTTGAAGAGGCATTGGGGATTGGATTAGCGATCCGTCGCCCAGACGGGACAAGGGGTAAGGACGGACAGACACACACACACACACCCCACCCCACCCCTTACCCCCCTTTCCCTTCCCCTTACCCCCCCCCCCCCTTATTCCCCTACCCCCCTTATCCCCCTTATCCACCCCTTATTCCCCTACCCCCCTTTTTTACCCGTGCGCACATTTTATTTTATTTATTTATTTTCCGGCATTTTTTAAATTATTTTAATTATTGGATCGTCACACCCCAGTGGAAATCTCACAGCTCAGACATTTATCGAAACGAAAATTTCTGAGATTTCGAGGTGATTCGAACCGCGACGCCGCACACGTACCTAGTAAACTGGCCCAAGGTCTACTCGGTACATGCGTGACGGAGCCGAAACCACCAGGCCAGTCTCGGCCCAAGATAATGTAGTTATTTTTACCTACTTAAATATAAGCAGATCAATACCGGAAGTTGTGCAATGTGTCTTTTCCGGCGACCGGTTCTGTATTGATCGATTTACAGGTCTGTGGCGCTAACTAATCATATAACCGATTGAGCTGTACATTGTTAGCAGTCAGATTAACCTTGTTTAGTTGATTGTTATAGATAAGTAAGTAATTATGTTTTTCTTTTCTCAGAAACTGGAGCGGCAAAAGCCGTAAGCCGCTACAAATAGATTTCTAAGGGAAGGGAACTACTGTTTTGGTTATAACCAAATCGGAAATTCCCGAAATACACCACACATAAGCTACGCAAATGGTCTGCGCTGATTAACTGCATTTTAGTGTGTAAATGTTTACATAACCGATGGATTAAGTAGCTCAGGTGTTAACCCCCTGATGGTAACTACTCTGCTGAGAGGTACATAAAATGGTGACTGTTCAAACAATAATGCAGTGGTGTGTTCAGTAGCGGACAGTAATTTACGGACGGTATCCCGAGGCGCTGAAAAATATGGGCGGCGTTAGGGCGTGGGAGTAAGCGGTCGAAAAATCCCGGAAATTTGGGATAGATATAAATTGTCCAAAAACACCCACAACCCCCCTCTCTATGCAGATATGGTCTATTTGGTTCTCTGTAGTATGGTCAGGTGAGACCCACGTTGCTTTGTGTATTCTTCTGTGTGGGAAGATGCTGCCTCCAATGACAATTCTGTTTAGAGCACTAAAGTCTACGAACCTCTCCCTGTTCTCACTCATCTCCTCTAGTCCCTGTCTCCCCATCACCTCTTCGTATCCGGTGTTGTGCTCCCCTATTTTGGCATTAAAATCACCCATGACGATGGTGACGTCTCACTCCGCACATTTGTCCACGGCACTCTGGAGTCGGTCGTAGAACTCTTGTTTCTCTTCCTCGTCACTGTCATTGGTGGGCGCATAACACTGGATGACGTTCAACTTGATCTTTCTCCTAGTTCTAAAGGTTGCTGTGATAATTCTTGGCCCAAGAGGTTCCCAGCCCATCAGCGCTCTCTGTGCCACTGGTGACAGCATGAATGCTACACCTTCTGTATGGGGGGCATTCTCCTCTTCATGACCCGAATACAGAATCATCTCCCCACTTAACAGCCTTTTCTGGCCAGACTGCATCCATCTGGCTTCACCGATACCTAGCAGGGAAAGGTTGTACTTTTGCATTTCCGCTGCTATCTGGGCGGACTTCTAGTACATGGTCTTGACATTCCATGTGCCCATGATTGTGTCCCTGGATAGAGAGAGGCGGCTCGGTCCTGTGGCTTCCGAAGACTTCCGGCTTTCACCACACGACGTCATAAATCTTCTGGTAGAAGAACCTTCCTCTTCCAGGAAAGGAATTGCTGTTTGTCTTTTCATCGGCGTTTTTGTAGCCATTTCTTTATTTGCAGGGTGGGGAAGCTACCCCCACGCCCAACCCCCTTACTAGGAGGACCAGGGGTTTTCTGTCGGGGTCTCCTTCCCTTAGACATGTTGGTTCACGGCACCTTATTTCATTCGGTGCACCCCTCTCGCGAGGGACCCCCTATCCACCACCCAGAGGACGCGCCTCAACGCCATATGGTCCCAGCGTGAGGTTCATTGGCACTGTTTGTAGGAAAAATCTTATCAAACCCCAACATATTTGGTATCAATGTAAAAAGCAATTCAAGATGAACACACAGACACTATGCTGAAGAAAATATTTTGTATTGTTAAATCTGCACTGGGTTATGAAAACACATGCTGTTTGTGTATTAGTTATCCACAGCGTGAAAATTACCACTTGCCTGGCATTCCAGAGACACAAAAGGCACAACAGAAAGTTTCTTCACACATAAACAAAAGTTTTACACCACAATCCAAACAGGTTCGCTGACTTCAGCATGGGAATACATTGCCGCTCATACGCGCAATTTTTTCGCGCTTGTGGGGTCACTTTGCATCTATTTCACTTGTTTCATCCTATACAAACAAAAAAAGTCACTCTAAAAGTACAGCAATTGACTCCGAGCACACGTGTGCGCCTCCTCGGCAACACTAAACGAGGCCAGCGCACGTGTGCGCCCAGTTGGCAACAGAGCTTTGCCTGGCACACACCTATGTGCGTTCTAGTGTCAAAAAGTTAATAGTGGTGTAACCAAACTCCTGCGAGGATACATCTCATCAGAGATAAGGGGTTGTGTGAGCGAGTCCTGGAGGGTCCCAGGCTTCACTAGTGGAATGGGCAAGGGTCAGGGGTGATAGGGGTGTAGCCTGTGCATCTCTGGTCCATCATACTCATCACCAACAGCCATCAACCTCATCAGATGGGTAGTGTCATGAACTTTGTGTGTCTTTAAAGAGGAACCCAAGAAAGAAAGAAACACGCTTAGAAAAGCCAGTTACAACACAGTGAAATTGAGAACATTAAACACAGGCACAACACACCGCACATCAGTAGTCCTTAACAGAGATTATAGAAGGAATAGATGATGCCAGACAGTGACCTATATAGCCTGCTCGCAGCAGGGAGTGGCTGCCGCATACCACAGCAGCATGTGGCTGGCCAAACTAAAGAGTAGGAAATCGGGCTAACTGCACAGCCTTGTTTATGATGCAAGCAACGTGTTTTTATATTATATGTCCTATGTGATTTGTGTCACTGTGAAATCGTGTTTATTGCCTTTACGTTTAGACAATAGTTACTAAGGCAAACGGGTGTATGCGAGCGAGTGTGTGTGTGTGTGTGTGTGTGTGTGTGTGTGTGTGTGTGTGTGTGTGTGTGTGTGTGTGTGTGTGTATGTGTGTGTGTGCACGTGAGTAGCTTAATTATATTTTGTTGTGTTTTATGTTCTTCTTTTTAAGTTGCACAGCACCGCAACGATTTCCTAATGTATTCTTACATATGGCAATAAAGTTCTATCTCATCTCATCTCATCATCTCTCAACTGCAGACCTGTTTAACCCCAATTTGTTTGTCCAGTAGATATGGTCAACAAAACCAGAAGATTTGGGTAACAGACCAGAAGATCACTACGTCAAACTGACTGGTTTACTGCTTCACAAGGAATATTTTAGCACACCTTTTTTCATGTTTTAAAATACATGTATACTGAAGTTAAAATACTGTATCTAAAGTGTCAAAAATCACAGAAGTACACAAAGAGTTTAACTTATTTAGTTATTTTTTCAGACTGCGACAATAGGAACTCTTCAGCTTGATGAGAGACTCTTCAGATAAATTCATGACTGAATCCACCACATCACAAGGACTGGTCTTGAGGACCAGAAGTGACTCAAGTGTTGAGTCTGCAAGACTTGATCTCTGGCTTGTACGGTTCTTTCTGACTGTTGAGAAAACTCTCTCACAATGTGTGCTGCTGTGGGGTATTGTAGATGGTATATGGGCAAAGTCGGGCTATGACAGTAGTGGGCGCCACCTAATATTTACGAGACCCTATCAAAGCGTTCAGCTTACGTATGAGTGATTGCAGTGAAGACATACTTCAGTCAGCCCTGAAAGTCTAAAATTTTGCCCACCAGCCTTTGGCTAGTGACTTCCAAGTTTTACTAGCCAAACTGAAAATGTTACTAGCCAAAAGCTGAAAATTTTACTACTGAAAATAGCCCAACTCAACAATATAATGTACCACAAGTGTTTGACGCCCAATGTTAGAGAGTGTTTTCTGCCGAGAGGCATTGAGAACAAATATTTGAACAGACAATCATAACCAAGTTAATGTTTATGTCCTGACTTCAGGCTTTTGATAGTATCAAGTGGAGAAATAACTGACAAAGTCCCCAATGTGAACTGTGGTGGGATTTTTATTTATTTATGTTTTGTAAGTAGAGCTGGGCTTCTGTTTTCACAACAGGTTAAAGGGTCTGTTGTATAAATTTTAGAGGGTACACAGACCCCCATCCTAGCATTATAGAGGGTCTGCAGATTTAATTAAAAAAAACTGCATTATCTGTATGTTCCTTAAAATAAATTAACTCATTTCGCTCTCTCCTCTTTAAATGTGTTGTGACAGTGTGTGTGTCCTTTCCATGATACTGATTCTTTAACTGGTGAGCTATTGTGCAAAAGCCTGTCTCCCTTGCTCTCTCACACACAGAAAAAACATAATAATATATCTATTTATTTATTTGTATGATCGTTTGATGTATTGTAACAGAGAATACTTTTCTGCTGAACGCAGCAGATTGACAACCAAAGTGTGACTTGTCTAAACTCTGTGTGTGTGTTTGTGTGTGTGTGTGTGTGTGTGTGTGTGTGTGTGTGTGTGTGTGTGTGTGTGTGTGTGAACTGATGTACTTAAAAGTTTGTTTCAACCCATTTAACCACTCAGAAAGACGTGTTTCTCCGCCAATTTTTGCCTAATAACTGCGTACCAGAAGATGGATCGACCACAATTTAAAAAAACTGACAAACTTATTTCTGATCAAAATTTCTGGACTTGATATTTTGAGTTTGCCTCAGTGCACATTGGCGCATGCCATTCGAGTGCTTTCATGCTTTAACCATGGAAATACACGCAGCACAGCCATGAACTGGCTCTGAAAACTGCGTCCTATCGCGGCGGCGGTGGTGCCACAACGGCCCAGGCGGGTAGCATTTTTGGTACTGTCGCTTGTCAATGGAGATGGCAGTGTCGAAGTGCAACTTTCTTCTTAGCGATTATCAAGATCAGACGGTGCCGGATTGAAGAATCTGAAGCATTCCAGCTTCCTTAGCTTTTTCTCCGCCATGTACAACTTCGTTCAAGATCGAAAGTCAGTGAAACGCATGATGCTGTATCCCATAATAGTATGTATGGTGACATCACAGCAAGTAACGCGTTCAAAATGTAGCGCGCACTTTGTAATAACATGCTGTCAGCACACATAAACTAACAGTTTGCCCGCCCTGTTACAATCGCACGGACCCCGGCGTCGGATCGATTCTGAACGCAGCCGTGACTGAACGAAACCAATTCATCACTAAAAATAGAATGACTGTCACCGACCACTGTTATGGTACGCACAGTTCGAGTGACGTGTTCGGCTACTGCCGCAAAGTGATGTTAGAGGCGGCTTGTGGTGCGGTCAGGTCACGCGCCGGCGTACCTGATGTTCGGCTGGCAGTTCGCCGTTGGATTGGAAAACGCACGAGTGGGTATTTTTTTTTACTTGCCATTTTCAGGGCTGACTTCTGAGGAAAATTTCGGAAGAATGAAAACGGCAGAAGCGGGAAATCGAAGCTTTGAGCGGAAGAACGGGAAATGGTTAATGAAATCGGGAGAATCTCCCGCTCAAATCGGAAGGTAAACAGGTCTGCAACTGTCTTCTTTAAGCGTGTTTCTTTTTCAACTGGGTTTTTCTCTGCGTTTTACATGCTTGGCAGTCACGTTCTGGTCTGGATCTTGTGTTTGTTGTGGGATGATGACAGAGCTAGAGATTGAACAAGAGAGATTTCCAGGACTCCGGATTCTCATAAGCCGAGCAAATACTCAAAAACTGCTTATTTTTAAACATTAAAATCTCTCACCGGCTCTCACCTCTCGTAAACCCCATTTAACCATGCAGACTGCACACCGCAGAGTATTGATCCACCCCCCACCCGTGCTACACGCACTGAATAAAATATGCACGTCAGGAAAATAATCACCACGCCACAATAGGCATTGACGAAAATCTCCAGAGTCGTTAGCCAGTATGCGCGCAGGTAGTTTCGAAATGCACAAAAGATTTTTAATGATCCGATCATATGCGCGTGTCCTGGTCTGACGACCCCGCCGTATGCTGAATGCTTTCAAAAGAAGCCAGATATGCTAATAGGATTGGAAAACCGGCCGTTTCTGTCGCAATCAGTAGCACACACACTGGCATAATGGTGTAATCAATAATTTGTTATTGGGCTGCCCGCAACAAGTTTCAAGTCTAGTGCCAAGTAAAACTATATACTTACCTACAACTTGTAGGTAAGTACTGCAGGTTCTTTATAGTGAGATTCTTATGAGCTAACACATGGTCAGATCCTCAAGAGCCCGGGCCCCTGGCACCAGGCCTGGCTTTAGTCAACTGTACTTCAGGTCTCCACTTGACTTCGGGTTGTGAAAGAGAATACCTGTTTTTCAGAAAAATCAATACAGCACCCAGTCTGCTGGCCGGCCCAGTATTGTTGTTTCTGACTGCCCCCGGGTAGCTATTGTCAACTAATGCATATCAATCAGGGGCTAATAGGATTGGAAAATTACACTGACATAATCACAACAGCCAGCACCGGTAATGCACGTATCAATCACGCCAGGCAGCCCCTCAGTGCCGGGCATTATTTAACAGGTGAGTTAAATTCAAAAGACTTGGCAAAACAAAACCTAAATGAGTTTGCAACCTGTTGGAAACAGAAAAATCTTTTAAGTCTGGCCGCCCCTATCTGTGAGTAGGACTAAAGGGTTTTTACTCTGACTGTTATTTCTGCGCACTCCAAAACAGCTTGGTTAAAACAGCTTGCCTGGTAACTAATTTCATTGGTCGGCAAGATTCTATCCAATGGGTGTCAAGATAATTCTAGGATAAAACCGAACCCCAGAGCAAGGTACAGTCAAACATGACTCAATATTTTGGAAAAAGTGCGATTGTACAAAACTGTCTTCTTCGTAAGCGGTTGTGTGCTCGTGAGGAAAAAGTGGCTCGTTTTAAAGAAGTATTGGAGAAACTGAATGATAATGTACAGGAGTTAAACACAAGCTTAAATAATATTGAAGAAGTGATAAAACCTATTGCTGATGCAATAATTGCGTGTCAGGAAGAAAACAACTTTCAGTCAATGCCAGCCATGATAAAAGAATATGGCAACCTTGAGGAAAAGGCAGAAAAAATTAAAAAAGCAATTTTTCAAGAACAGCAAAAAATAAGATTAAAACAAAAGGATATAGAAATGAATGAAATGGTTGCAAAAAATATCGATGCCAAAATAACTCAATTAGAAACTAAGAGCCCATTATTCCAAAAATTAAATGCAATTATTGCACAGAGGAGACAAGAAAAAGCAGCAGCAGCAGCAGCAACAGCAGCAAGTGGAAGCAATGCATAATAACGGAGTAGTTTCACAGCCACTTACGAAGAACCGAAATTTAAGCGGCTTACATTGCTCTCGGCTTTTATGCATACCATCAAATTTACACATCACATCATATCATATTTAGCGTGATGTGTCAGAGGAAATCGCATGCATGTGGTATGAGTTTTTGTGCTCAGTCCGGGAGTGCCCCGTGCGTCTGTTTTTCCTGGAATAGAATGTACCAACAGCTCAGCACACAGTCACACACAAACCACATCCGAGAGCAATTCACATTTGGCTTTGACATGTGGTCTTTGGTACAAAGTAGGTGACCACAAAAATTGTTCATTCACAATGGGCTGTCAAAGGTTGATGACCTTTCTGATGAGACTAATTAAGTCGAAATAGCCCCGCCTTGGCTCAAAGGTAAGTGATTTTTTATTGAACTTATTATTATTATTTTTTATTATAAAATGAATTCAGACGAATTGTTACTCCTAAATGATATCAATGCTGTAGAGAACAAAGACTTAGACTCTAAGAAACAGCGTCTTTTGTCTGTAATTGTTTCTGGAAAGTCAAAAACTTATCTCGGAAAACAATACATGACAGAAGACATAGAATCTCTTACCGCTGACCAGCTAATCATACTACATTCAAAATATGAAAACCACATCGCATCACTAATGACTCGTGATTTGAGTCGATCTCTTGTATGCCTATACACAAAAGCAGTGAGTCACTTTCTACCTGTGGATAGTGACAGCCTATCACACGACCTTGAAAGCAACCCCATTGTTTCAAGTTCAATAGGCATGCCTTATGTTTTACAAGTTTGGCAATTACCTTGGACCTGTCGTAACCCTTCTTGTTACTGGTAGCCATATTGATTTTTCAAAATTAAATTTTACTGCAGAAGAAAATGGACGAGACCCAGACGACTCCACAACCGAACCCCAGTCCGGTCTTGACGCAGGTTCAAACTGTGACTAAGACTAAAAGTCCAGGAAGGGTAGATGCAGGAAAAAGATTAGCCGAATATAACAGACAAAAAAAATTACAGCTTCAAGCACAAACAGAAAAGGCTCATGTAACTGATCCACCGTCAGGACTGTCAGGACCTGTGTCAATACCATCACTACTATCACTCCCTCATCAAAGTGAGAGACAAACAACTAAGTCTAACCCTGACCCCGAACCTCAATCAACAAAATATATAATTGCCGGATTTGTTGTTGGATCTGGTTTTGTAGCTTATCAATTATACAAAAAATACAAACCACAGACTCGTACAGCGACCAAAAAATCAGACACTCCATCATCAAAAACAGAAGTCTCCACATTACCAACAATACCCAAAGTTGTCGACCCATTTATCATGCAGTAAATAAATTTATTATTTTAATTTTTCTTGCCTAAGAAATGAATGACTCAAAAAATTTAATGAACCTTGTGTATCACTCTGCCGTAATCAGTGGATTAGCAGTAGCTTATTCTATGCTAGGAAAAAATCTACTCAAAATGAAATCAGCAGACCTCAGTAGATTAGACTTTGAAGACAGCACTAAGCTAATTGTAGTTGTAACAGCGTCGATTGCGACAAAAGATTTTCTTGTCAAGCAAGGAATTATTCCCGAAAATGTTTCTATGTAAATAAAAATAATATGGCGACGATAGCTATTATGATTGGAGGCGCGATGGTTAACGCCCTCGCATTCAGTGGCTCTAATTATCTCTTTTCAAAAATGGGTAGAGAGGAATCTGCAGAAGAATTGAAGCGTCACAATGAAGCGTCAGAAAAATTAGCACTGGCAGAACAGGCGTATGAAAAACAAAGAATTGAGAAACTTGATTTCATCAATGAAAAACTGAGGCTAGAAGGTCATGCACAACATACGTTTTCAAATACAGACGAAGCAATCAGGGAATATTTTCTTGTCACAGGTGAAGACATGTCTATCCCAAAACCAAAAACTCAGTGACTATTACAAACCGAGTGCACAACAAAGAAACGGGCAGATAATCTTTGTTCTAGTGGGAATGACATTTGTTTATTTTACTGGACTTTATATTGCTAGAAAAAAATGACAGCCGAAAATAAACTATCAAAAATATATTACTCTCCAATCGGATATTGGAAAGGAGCAACAGCTATTCAGAAATTACATGCTGCTGTGGGCGGAGATATAACACTCAATCAAGTCAAACAATGGTTACAGAGACATTGATTGATTGATTGTACATTGCTTAACGTCCCGACAGCAACAAGGCTTTCTCAGGACGTGCCTGCACTGCTTGTGAAAAAAAACTAAACAGAAAATTGAATGTACGTCGCCAGCCGGTCAAATACATTAAATAAACCTACAACATGGGGCATAAATAAAGCTAAGACCATTTAGCAACACACATCCAATATCAAGAGCTACAGGCAGTGCAGACAGTAGGGAGAGTTTGAAAAAGGCAAATACAGGTGAATGGACAAAGGGTAGACAGAAACACATGCCCCAGAATAGAGAGAAAAACCCACCCTGTGGGGCTGACCAGGGTGACCCTGGGAACTAAAAAATACCTAACCCCACCCAAGTCCCCCAGGGCAGACCCGGGTGGGGTCAGTTACAGAGACAGGCAATTTGGCAAATATATCTCCCTGCTCCAAGAAAAATAACTAGACCCCATTTTGAAAACACTATCCCAAATGACACACATCAAATGGACCTTTTGTTCCTACCACATGACACAATAAGAAAGAAACGATACAAGTACGCACTGACTGTTGTAGACATTGCTTCAAGATATAAAGACGCTGAACCCATATCTGACAAAACAGCCACCACTGTTGCTACAGCATTATCAAAAATATATGGTCGAGGCCCTTTAAGATACCCCAGACTAGTGCAGGTTGATGACGGATCTGAATTTAAGGGCGCAGTTAATCAGTTATTTGCTAAGCACGGCGTACTAGTCAGACGTGGCATTCCAGGTGTGCGCAGATCACAGGCAATTGTAGAGAACTTTAACAAACAGTTATCAGAAAGACTTTTCAGTTACCAGTATTCTAAGGATTGTACATTGCTTAACGTCCCGACAGCAACAAGGCTTTCTCAAGACGTGCCTGCACTGCTTGTGAAAAAAAAAAAATAAACAGAACATTGAATGTATGTCGCCAGCCGGTCAAATACGTTAAATAAACCTAACACATGGGGGCTAAATAAAGCTAAGACCATTTAGCAACACACATCCAATATCAAGAGCTACATGCAGTGCAGACAGTAGGGAGAGTTTTAAAAAGGCAAATACAGGTGAATGGACCTCGGGTAGACAGAAACACATGCCCCAGAATAGAGAGAAAAACCCACCCTGTGGGGCTGACCAGGGTGACCCTGGGAACTAAAAAATACCTAACCCCACCCAAGTCCCCCAGGGCAGACCCGGGTGGGGTCAGTATTCTAAGGAACTCATGCATGACACCCGGAACACTGAGTGGGTAAAGAGATTACCACATGTGATAAAAGCAATGAACAATGAAGGTTGCTGATGTTATTAAATTGAAAACAATTACAGAACCAAAAACAGGACCAACCCCAACCCCAACCCCGGCACCAGACACAAGTTTATTTACCAAACAGGTGAGATATTTGTATCAACCAGGCGAAGCTGAAAATGACATAAAGCGCAGAGCGACAGACCCCATCTGGTCAACATCTGTACACAATATAAAAAAAATAATTCCTGGTGCTGACGCAACAATATATTATCTGTACGACCCTGCACCCCAGAGGGCATTTGTCAGAGAAGAATTACAGATTATTCCCCCAGACACCGTTACTCATTTCAGTAACTAAGTCGTCAATTAATTCATCAACCAGTTCATCACAAATATCTTCAGATAACTTGAGCCTGTAATGTCCAGGTGCATAAGCTTTTTCCTTACTGTGAAACACACGTTTCGTGTCCCCAACTGCAAGTGACTTTTTGTGTGTTTGAATCATTTCAAGATTATGTTTGTTTGATCTCAGTGACTTGTTTGGATAATCAGGCATCAATGCACCATCTAACACTTGCTTGTAATGTTCATGACGAATGTCTTTATTTTTTATTGCTGTTTTTTTAATTCCTTTGGCTTTCGACTGACTTCCCTTTTGGTGCAGTATAGAATACATTTTTGATCTCAGTCCAACATACTCAACTATTGGCACACCATTTAGTTCATCTTTAAACTTCCCAGGCACTTTCTTGTTTTGTGTGCTGTACAGTGGATGGTCTTTAGGATAGTCAGATGTGTCATACATGTGTAGTTCTGTTTTCATGTCTTCATAAAAGTCTTCAGTACACACATAAATGATCATAGAGTCAGTGTCAGTGTATAACAATCGACACTCAGGATACTTCGGTTTGAAGTAATCATAATAAAATTCAAGCATCAACAATTTTGATAACTCAAGAATTGCCATACCAATGAATACTGGCTTGTCCAGTTTAACAATCTTTTTTTTGAGTGACACAGCATACAATGATGAATGAAACTCTTTGTACCCCGTGTACTGAGGCTTACCTGTGAGTTTAATTGCACCCAATTCAGTTGTGACCAGTCTCACATCTTTGCGGTGATGATGATTTTCCATAGTCTTACCAAAACAGGCATTGTTCATAAGCTTAAAGAAGTCTTTGTCAAATGCAGTGTTGCCGTCTCTGGCACGAAGGGTTGTGTTCTTCATTATGTAATTTTTCATGAAAGCACTCTGATCAAATTGAATACCTCTGTGAACTTTCTTTAGTACTAACCCATGTCTGATGTAAAACTGTAACAAGCGGTAGTGACAAACGTAATTGAATTTGTCATTCAAATTTGGTACAAGTTTGGTGTCTTCTTTTTTCCCTGTCATACTCATTTTCTCAACAGCTAAGGGATAATCATTGTGGTAATCATGTAGATGGTGTGGGTACTCTAGATCTACTTCAAAGATCCAACCCTTCGCGTCGTTTCGGTCAAGATTCATAATATTGTTTGTTAAACCTGACTCTGTTACGTCATACTGTGACAAATCATACAGACAAAAGTTTTTCAAGGGCAATAATTCACACATCGCCCAGCCATACAAATTGTTAGCGTCTACATAGGTAATGAATGACCTTGACCTCGAGGGGTCAAACCCAAAGTCGTCCAGATATTTGTTGTTGGCCTTGGCATAATTATTTGCTGCAATACTTATCCCACCCCTCAATCCACGTTCCACCATTTCACCCATCGTACGATCAGACAACAGGTCAATAAATATCTTACTGGATTTCAAAAATGCATCCCATGTCATGCCAGGACTAGTTATGTAACAGGCAGGGTCAAGCTTGTAGTGTAACAAACCCTTTTCACGGTAACTTTCAAATACGTCTGCTAGCAAACAAACGTCTGCTTTCAAGTACTGGTCATGATAGTCACCAATTGTTTGACATCCTAACTTCCCCCACGCATCAAGAGCGTGTTGATATTCAGAGTCAGAAATACCTTTACCAGTTAGTGTGGAATAAAATTTATCTTTTGGTGGCAGTCTTGTTTCCTCAAACACAACCCAGTGATCAATGTACTCATATGGATAAACACCTTTTTTGATCAAGTCTGGCTCAAAATATTTACTCGTTATTGGATACTCAGTCAGTCCTTCTGCCAGACTAGCCAACCCTAAAGATAAATGTTGCATGGAGTCATAAAATGCTAATTTGTTGTCCAATCTAAAAGTCAAGTACTTCTCAGTTGTCTGGGCAATGCAACTTATGTTTTTGTAAGACTCATCCACAGCCTGCATGATAATGTGTGAATCATACCCTTTGAGATTGTGGAAAAAGATTGGTAACTTATATGTCTTAGGATCTGTTTTTAATAATAAGTTACAATTGTTATGTGCAGCATGTCTGTAACGCCCAGTTATGTGATCATGGTCACGAACTTTATCACCCCCCATAGGCTGTTCGCAAATCCAACACATCTCAGCTGTATCAAATTTCAGTTTGTCTTCTTCTGTCATCACCAAAGGCATCTGACATGTTGTGAGATACTGTACTACCTGACTATACAGATGTCTCATTTCTGTTAAAAACAGACAAGCTGCATTTTCACCCCTGTAGATAACAGGCTCTGAATGAAGACCGTCTGACCTAACAATAATGTAACCGAAAGAACACACCACTTGGTCACTCAACTTTATAGTCTTTGGTAATGACTCTGGAACATGACCCTCATATGGTACAACCAGTGATTCAAAATCAGCATACACTACAAATGGTAGCTTTTGCTGATTCCTATAGTTCTTGAAATATACCTGACTACCAGGATCTGGATACTTAAGTACTGTTTGTATGTCATCAGCTGATCTACAATGTAAAACATGTTTGTATGCTACTTCAATAGAGGAAAATCTTTGTAAACATCTTTTACACACTTCCTGTTTACCATTGTGTTTTGATACATGATTATGAATTAAACGTGACATACTCCTAATAATTGTGTAGTGGAAGTTATCACCAGAGCTTATTAGTAACATGTCAACATGCTTATCTTCTGACTGTCCATATGTTGGAGCAAGTGGGTTGTAACTTGTCAACAGACTCATTATCCCACACATATACATTTACAGATATACCGGGATTTAGTTTTTCAAACAAGTCTATGTCCTCTATTTTAACAGGAAACTCAATGCCACTAAAATCGAGTTCACTTACAAATTTGATGTAGTTAGATACACGTTCAGGTTTTGACCTTATAAAATGTAGTTTAGCAAGCACACACCACATGAAACAATGGTTGTCATTGTTCTGAATATTAACAACAGCCTTTTTGTTTGCAACCTCTGTTGGCAGTGGTATCCACGATTTACCTAGTATAGGATGATACCTTGACTGCTTTAGTTGTAGTTCATGTACATGTCCTTCGTGCCAACCAGACCCCTTCATTTTTGCTTTGTCAATTGCTTCAAGAAAGTCAGGCAACATTCTGTCTCTAAACACGTTTTCCAATTCTCTTCTTGTGTTAATAGTGTGTTGTCTTGTCGAGATATACGATAAAATCACTTCACCATCTACTCTGCTAAATTCTATTTTAGCAACAATCTGAATCTTTACACTGCCTGTAAGAAGATTATCTTGTATGACAGAAAAAGACATTTCTATCGATTCATAAACATTGTTACTATTAGATATAGGCAAGTCTGTTGTGTGAAACACATTTCTTAAACCCTGATCATTGTCCGTCATTTTTATTTGTCCGACAAAATAATAATAGAAAAATTACACCTTATGTAATACCACTTTATTGACTGTAACACTGTTAATATAAACATTTAGTTTACGTAGTTGTTGAAATATTTGTTCACAAAGTATCTCAAACCAGTCCTGGCGGTTATTATTTTTAACTCTTAAGGTGGGTGTCCTTAAATCAACTGTCAAACACTCCACATTTGGATGCCCATCAACATAATCTAAAGTCATATCATATGACAAATATATTGGTGTCGGTTTTAAGACGTTTATGTCAGGTTGTTTGAGAGGTGTTCTTATCTGAGTAAAGTGCACAACATCTTTGAAGCAGTCTGTGATGTCAATGGTTTGTCCGTCCATCATTTTTTATGGTCAAAACAAAAGTATAAATTAATTTACTAACCCATACCCTGTGGGCTGATCTGTCTTTAAAATGAGCTTTAGATGCTTAGTTGATTTCAGTTTATTTTTTACATCATCATGTTCCTGCTTATTTGGTATTACGTCATTCTCTCTGAGACAGTCTTCAAAGCTGTCACGATCCTTACAGTAAAACAAACAGATAAACTTTAACTGTTCACGAAAATCTTTTAGTACAGCATTATATTTCTGAGTGAGAATCCATACACTGATATTTGCGTGTCTGCCACTAAATGCCAGTTCTGCCAGTGTGTTTCTTTTCTTGACAATGTCTTTTTCTGCAGAACAGTCATCGACTATGAACAGGGTTGACTGTCCTTCAAATTGTTTGTAAAAATACAGCAGGTAGTCATTCAGTTTTTTCTCAGGGTCAACTAAATAAATGTTGCTGTCAGTCCAAATGAATAAACGGTTGTGATATGCTTTATTGTGTTTTATAGTAGGACAGAATATTACAATGTTTTCGAAATGGTATATATATCTTGTTTGTAATAGGTCAAGTACAAATTCAGTTTTCCCACACCCTGTAGCACCACAAAACAAGCCACAGTGTGGGTCGAGTGTCATTAAGCTCCGGTTCATTTTAATACACAATATAATTTTAATATAAGTGTCCACTTAGTCTACTGTCTTGTATGTTCAGTTGTGCATCATAAATCAGATACAAATATATGTTTATTGCTCCTCCTGTTTCAGTCTTTTTTTGTATCTGAATTGTTATTCCGTCACTGCCGTTTTCAACAGTATGATCTGACCCATGTAAATAGTCATCATCTGTACTGCGCAGGTCTAGCCACAGTGCATATTTTTCTGTCAGGTATTGACTGATCCTTACGTCATACAGATGTAAATCTTTACACGCCATGTTTGCCGGTTTTTCTCTAAGTCTTCCACCCGCCCACTTTATAATCTTGTCATAGTGTTGATAAGGCTGCATACCCGATGCGTACACTTGATTTGGACGTCCCTCAATCGTACAGGACAAATGTGTAATCTTTGGATTGTAGAATTTTTCTGAATCTCTTTTAAATGGATTTTTTGGTTCAATAAATAACATCAGTATACCTTTCAGTGACCTGGCAGGTGTGTTAAGGTTTATGTTCCACATTGTATCACTCTTGTCTTTGGGTATTGTACTGTGTCTTATCACACGGTCATAATAAATTGGAAGTCTTGACTGATATTGATTTTGAATTAGTCTGGCTAGTTCAGTGTGTGTGACAATTTCGTATTCCAAAGAAATGTTAGAGATCTTGTATGTTGCGTCTGTGTCAGTTGTTTTGATAACTTTTGCACAGTCATTAAAAGTTAGTTCAAAACTCAGACGGTCATTCAGTGCTCCTTGGTAATAAGGCAAGTGTGTTGTCAGGATTTCAAATTCAAGTGGAATGTAAAATCTATTACCGTATGTATCTGCTAATATAACGTCCTCAATTGCTGATGTTGATTTGTCTGCCGCATCGATTCTAAGTTTAGCAACGTTAACAGACTGTATGCCTTGGTAAACACGGTCTTCTCTTTCTTGTCGTGTGAGCCAAAGATCTTTGTAACACATCAGCATCATCAAGACTAAACACTTCCTGTCCTTCCAGTTTAACTTTAATAGTCTAACAATTGCTCTGCCAAGATTGTCAACCAGTGTTCTGTTTGCATCTGATTCTGATGAAAGTTCAATATTAAATGCAAGGCGTGCAGTGCCAGGTACAATAACGTCATTGGGACCCAGGTTTGGAAACTTGACTGTAAGTGTTTGGTTCTGGTCTATAGTACTTGGATTGTTTGTGATGACAATTGATTGTCTAATGCCCTTAACACCAAGAGGCTCACGTAGTTTTCTGTACGGGTCTAACTTTGATCCGTAGGACTGTGTCATTTTATTATGCACAATAAAAAAAATATTAAATTAATAAAAACAATGGCAGCAGGAGGATTTAATCATGATGATATTGAAATGGATGTCATGGATGACTATGATACCAGTGCTACAGATATGACAGATATGACTGGTACAAGAAATACTTACAGTTTACGTCATGAACTTTTAGAAAGCAAAGTGAACTCGTTTTCTGATCATGTTGGTGATCGCCCAGACAACATAGATCCTAATCAGTTTGAACTTGATGGCAAGGGTCATTTATATTTAAATACTGTTGACAGAGGAAAAGTACTATTGACTAACAAAAAAGACCCTAGTAGGTTTAGGGCTTTAAGTACAATAAAAAATGAAGGTGGTGTTGGTGCCTTGCGTCAACTTGGAATTGGAGGGTCTCCTGTCACGCCGCTTGCGCCTAGACTGGCTAGTGCCCTCCATGACACGCAAACAAAGTTGCCAACAGGGCAACAAATTGAAATGGCACCAGTAACAAGCCTACCAGAAATAGCAAACACAGTGATACAAGAAACTTCATTTACTGAAGGACAAATAAATGACGCTTTGAAAACAATAGATGATCCACCTTTGTCAAAACGGGAGATAATTGGCTTAGATAAATCACTGCAGACAATAAGAGGTGAGATGGTAAACAATGTTGCCAAACTAGGTGAGCTTGATAAACACATAGAACGTGAAAAAGAGATTGATTGATTGTACATTGCTTAACGTCCCGACAGCAACAAGGCTTTCTCAGGACGTGCCTGCACTGCTTGTGAAAAAAAAAAATAAACAGAACATTGAATGTATGTTGCCAGCCGGTCAAATACATTAAATAAACCTAACACATGGGGCCTAAATAAAGCTAAGACCATTTAGCAACACACATCCAATATCAAGAGCTACAGGCAGTGCAGACAGTAGGGAGAGTTTTAAAAAGGCAAATACAGGTGAATGGACAAAGGGTAGACAGAAATACATGCCCCAAAATAGAGAGAAAAACCCACCCTGTGGGGCTGACCAGGGTGACCCTGGGAACTAAAAAATACCTAACCCCACCCAAGTCCCCCAGGGCAGACCCAGGTGGGGGAGTGAAAAAGAGAAACTGGCTACCGCAGACACAGAAATGAAAGAAAGAATACATCACAGATTAAATGATTTGCAGATAGAAAGATCAGGGCGGTTAGAAACAATTAGTATTGGGAGACAAAAACTGAAATCACAAGTTAACAGGATTAGAGAAACTATTCAGAAAATACTTCTCGAAGACACTACTCTGGCTGAGAGACTTAAAACACTTTTCAGAGAACAGGGTATTACAATTGCCAGTTTAATTACTGCTCTTGGATTTATTATCAGTACTGTTGTGTTAGCTGTCTCTGGTGCTGGTGGACCCGGTGGTTCTCCAACCCCAGCACCACCAACCCCGGGTCCCCCGACTCCAACAGACCCAAAAGATTTACAGTCATGGGTAAAGAAACAACTGTCTCACATATCAGACTTGCTTAAGAAATTGGCTCTGAAAGCAATGGATGCATTGCCAGGCATAATTGGTACAGTTGTCAGTTGGCTGATCAATACTGCAGCAAAGGTAGTGGGGATTATGGCGGAACATGTGTTGATATTTTTGGTGTCAGTAGCAGGGTTGATGGTGGGTTATTTAATGAAACAGATAAAGAAGTAAAACCCCTAACCCTGTTAGACCTATTACCAATGCAGTTCTCTCTGACTCATGTGTGTCAGGGGTTGACTGTACTGGTTGTATGGGCGCCGGGGCTGGGGCCGGGGGTGTTACCGTCTGTAATGGTTTTAATGACTGAACATGCGTGGTTGTTCCTCCTAAGTTTACAGATTGATTGAGTCCTAATTTTTGACTAACACCTGCAACAATGATTTCATTATTATAATTTGTTATTGTCCCCATTTGTAATTGAAGGTCAGATGGTAACATGTATAACCCGATGCCAACTACAAAGTCAACTTTTGATCTAGCATATCTGAGTATGTCTTGGTAGCGTTGTATGCTTGATGGTAGATCAACCACTGAATTAATTGAATCTTCAAGATTTGCAAGAAACTGTTTTTGTGCTTCAAATTTACCACTTCCATTCAAAATGTTTGATTTTGTTAGTGATTGTGCACCTAGTATACACCAGACATATGTTCTGATAGACTCATTGACGCGCTCGACTCCCGCTTGAGTAAACCCGTCAGTTTTATCTAAAATAAATGTGGTCCATGCGTTAGACTGTCTCTGCTCTATTGATCCTAACCAGACTTGTGATTTTGATGAGAATGAAGTGTAACCAGGGTAGTAATCTTGAGGGTATTGTCTGTGACTCATAGCGTAATACAATGTACCCATGCCATTGTGATCATCAAGTTTTTGTGTGAAGTCATACCTAGTACTGATGTTAAATTCATTACAGATCCGTTCAAACGCTTTCATATCTATGGGGTTGTTAAACCTGTTGAAACTGGATTCAGTGGGTAGTGGTGTATGCAGTTCTGACAGAATACGTCTTATTTGGTAATATGTGTGGAAATGGTAGACAGACTTAATCAGTTTGTTTGAGTGATTCAAATGGTCTGTAAATGAAACACCACACCCTGTAGTTGAACATAGTATAGCAAAGTTAAGTTGGTTTTGAAACATCTGTAGTGGTCTTGATGTCCACTTTCTTGCAGTTGCATCATCTGTAATTGGAGGGTTTAGGTAATGGTCAAACGGATTGGGTACTTTGACTTGAAACAAATCTTGTTCTGTCACAGCAATATCGAGCTGATTCAGTTGTATTATTTTCTGTTCATAAGTAGGTGCGACATTATATTTGGCATTCACATTAAATTGAAATGCATTTGTAGTAACACTTGTTGGTGATTTAAATTCCATCTTTCTTTTTATATGAGATAATAAAAATGTTTATTACCTTAACAAATCTTGACACAAGCAAACAAGTGTGGTTAACTAGTGGGATTGATAATCGTGATGGTAGCAAGTCTGTAGCTATCCATGAAATGTTCTACACTGTAAAGTGGTTTAATATAGAAGATGATATATATAATAAAGTAAATCTTGATAATAAAACTGAAGCTTTACCGCCTGGATATTATGACTTTTGTACCATAGCTGAATGGTTTCAAAGTAAATTTAAAATTAAAGCAACTTTAAATCCGGCTAACTTACTTGTTACATTAGAATTTCCAACACAAAATTGGTTAAGGATCTCAGATAGATTTGCATATTTACTTGGATTTTATATTGACGAAGATTGGTGGAGATCAGATGATATGGATGAAGCTATGTCCGGTATTATAACAATGAAGACAAAAAAACTTAAAATAACTGGAAAACGCCCTGTCAATTTGTCAGTACACACAGTATTTAATGTTTATTTAAAAGAATTAAATACAACTGAGAATATACACAATGGAAAGCCATCAACTTTGTTGAGATGTGTGCCGACTGGAACTGCACCCTATTGTAAAAGTGTGGTTGTTAGATTTCCTTTACAGTTTAAGAAATTAGGTTCTAGTTTCTTTGAGTCACTGTGTTTATCTGTAACTAATCAGGATGGCAAACCAGTTCTTATGCATGATTTTAGTGTTGTGTTAGAAGTTAAATAATTTTATTTTTGTTTATAAAAATGAGTGGTGGTCCAAAGCCGAGAATCATACCAGTTGCATGTCCTGTAACAGAGTTGAAAGATTTGGCTGATGTGCAGGATTTTGAAAAGGAGGGAGAAATTGGAGAAATATATGGTTTTGAACTTGATTCGACTGGTATGTACAAGCAGAAAGTAATCAATGACATGAAGGATGAAACAGAAAGACCGATTCCTAAACTTGGCCAGCTGCGCGATGTTACTGTTCCTACTCCGCCTGTAAATAATGCGCCTTACAACTTAATACATGTGGGAAATAAGTGGGTAGTTTCACCTGTACCTGTTCCACCGCCCACAATTGACTGGGACATAAAGTTTGAATTTATTAGTCCTTATGTATACACTGATGATGAAGGTGCATTAGTGTTTAGAAAAGTTGTTAACTCTGGGCCGCTGATTGTAAGCCTTGTTCCAAGCTTTGCCCCAGACAACAATAGCAGAGAAAAACTAAAGGTGCAAGAGTACGAAAAAAGACGGTATCTTCTTACGCACAGAAAAAAATAGAACAGATACAGAAGTTGTGTTTTCACCAGCAAACTTTGCCATGGCAAAAGAAGCGACAATAGTATTTGAAATTATCATGAGATCTGTTGCTTCTGTAAAAGAGGCAGATATTGCGCAGGGAATCAAACTTACGTGGAATGACACAGTGGCAGAGTCAACAAAGGTCTTTATTGCTATTAAAAAAGGCACAGATATAGAGGTTTCAAGCAGTATACCCGCAGTTACGGCAGTGGTCGACAAAACAACTTTTGTTCATCTGAGTAACATAAAACTGGAACACATTGATCTTGTTTCATTTTATTATGCTAGCAAATTGTATACTTTTGAAGAGCTGCAAAATGTAATCACTGATTAAATTTAAAAAAATATTTGTCAATAAAAAAAATGGTGAACTTGTATCCGCAACTACCGACAACTGATACTGTGTCGATTGAGACAATTGCATCAGATAAAACATTACAGGCAGATGCATTCCGATTAATAAATATTACAGATGCATTGAAATATTTGGAAAGTGAGGAGGCAAAATACTCACGGTGTAAGAGACGGTACAAGACCGTTTTCAATTCTGTTCAAAACACATCTATGGCAGTTGGTGCTGTTTCAGCCGGATTATCTGTTGGGGGTATTGTTTTGATATCAACTGGAATTGGAAGTTTAATTGGAGTCGGCCTTGAAGGAGCTAGCATTGCCACAGGACTGGCATGCTTTGGTTTGGAAGGCATCAACAAGAGATTTCACACTAAATTACAGAAACATGAAGCATTGAGTACGCTGGCGGGTGCAAAACTCAGTAGTTTAAAACTGATTATAAGTAAAGCTTGATTGATTGATTGATTGTACATTGCTTAACGTCCCGACAGCAACAAGGCTTTCTCAGGACGTGCCTGCACTGCTTGTGAAAAAAAAACCAAAACAGAACATTGAATGTATGTCGCCAGCCGGTCAAATACGTTAAATAAACCTAACACATGGGGCCTAAATAAAGCTAAGACCATTTAGCAACACACATCCAATATCAAGAGCTACAGGCAGTGCAGACAGTAGGGAGAGTTTTAAAAAGGCAAATACAGGTGAATGGACAAAGGGTAGACAGAAACACATGCCCCAGAATAGAGAGAAAAACCCACCCTGTGGGGCTGACCAGGGTGACCCTGGGAACTAAAAAATACCTAACCCCACCCAAGTCCCCCAGGGCAGACCCGGGTGGGGTTATAAGTAAAGCGTTGCAGGACAATTATATTGATGATGATGAATTTAAGAGAGTCCAGGATGATTTAAATAATTACAAACAACAAAAGTCTGAAATATAAAATAAGATGCGTAGTCAATCCCCCGTGAATGTTGAAGAACTGAAGGCTAGTTTTTTAGCAGAGGGAAAAAGGATAGGGGTACAAGAAACCACAGAAAAACTTCAAGAACTTTTAGGGAAGTAAAAATTAGTTTTGGTAATCAAACAATATTTTTGTCATACACTTCACAGAGAGATGACACGCCACCTGTCTATTTGACGCCCACAGCTCCGCCAGAATATTTTTAAAAAATAACTTTTTTTGTCTTTGTATCTTGTCAAATCTGACTCAGTATCTTGTGACTAGAGATATCTTGTGACTAGAGACAAGTTCTTGTAAGTAATTAATAAGTTCTTATGGCAAGTAATTAATAAGTTCTTATTGTAAGTAACTATAAAGAACCTGCAGAGGTAACCTTTAAGTTGTAAGTAAGTACATAGTTCCACTTGGCAGCAGTGGTGTGCCCGGCACTTAAGTGATTGATCCAGTGCACCAAAAGATGTGACACGCTAATAGCCGTATTGATTGATACGTGCATGAGTTGAAAGCTTTGAATTGACAATAGCTACCCGGCCAGCAGACTTGGACTGTATTGAATTTTCTGACTGCCGCCGGGTAGCTACAGGCATCTGATTTCTTGTGCAACTAGAGCCATTACTGAAAAAATAGTATCAGTTTGTAAGTATGATATCGGGTGCCTGTATAGTGCAATTTATTTTTCTGAGGAACATAAGCTCTTTCACAACCATGTCTTGCTATTGCTGTGCCGTCAAGTGGAGACCTGAAGTACAGTTGACTAAAGCCAGGCCTGGTGCCAGGGGCCCGGGCTCTTGAGGATCTGACCATGTGTTAGCTCATAAGAATCTCACTATAAAGAACCTGCAGTACTTACCTACAAGTTGTAGGTAAGTATATAGTTTTACTTGGCACTAGACTTGAAACTTGTTGCGGGCAGCCCAATAACAAATTATTGATTACACCATTATGCCAGTGTGTGTGCTACTGATTGCGACAGAAACGGCCGGTTTTCCAATCCTATTAGCATATCTGGCTTCTTTTGAAAGCATTCAGCATACAGCGGGGTCGTCAGACCAGGACACGCGCATATGATCGGATCATTAAAAATCTTTTGTGCATTTCGAAACTACCTGCGCGCATACTGGCTAACGACTCTGGAGATTTTCGTCAATGCCTATTGTGGCGTGGTGATTATTTTCCTGACGTGCATATTTTATTCAGTGCGTGTAGCACGGGTGGGGGGTGGATCAATACTCTGCGGTGTGCAGTCTGCATGGTTAAATGGGGTTTACGAGAGGTGAGAGCCGGTGAGAGATTTTAATGTTTAAAAATAAGCAGTTTTTGAGTATTTGCTCGGCTTATGAGAATCCGGAGTCCTGGAAATCTCTCTTGTTCAATCTCTGAGCTCAGGAAGGGATGAAAGGATCTGTTTCTTGATGAATTTCTCCATAACATATGTAGATGCACTTACATCCATGCCGTGTAACTGTATGATGTGACACAACATGAGAAAGGTGATATCGAAAAGCTGTGCCCGCGTCTGAGCTGCCTTGCCTGCCTCTCCCGACGTCTGACGTGCAAACTCGTTGCTCCTGCAATACATGTCAATTTATCTATTTTGGGGCGTTTTATAGATGTGATAGAAGCACAACAACACCACAGACATTTATACATATAAATACACAGACATTTACACATGCAGGCAAGGTGCCCAACACTATTCTTTAAGTACAACCTCAAAACCCACCTGTTCGTCTTTATAGTCTCTTTGCTACTGCACTGTACTGCACCGCCATCACATACGCGCGTCGTGCATGCATGCGTGTGTGTGTGTGTGTGTGTGTGTGTGTGTGTGTGTGTGTGTGTGTGTGTGTGTGTGTGTGTGTGTGTGTGTGTGTGCTTGTAGCATTCTTTATTTGCTTTCATTGTTCTATTAGTATCAGGTCTTCAAGCTATTTTTTTTTAAAGAATAAGTGCATCATAAATCTTCATTCTCACTATTATTATTATTATTATTTGCAAGGAAGCACAAAGTATCATGAAACAGCCATTACATCTGTATCCCTACCTGATCAGTTTAAGTGTGAAATTCTTAAGCTCCCCCATGGAAGCAGCAGCAGAGGTGATGATTTCAAAACTGCGGCCAGACAACATCTGACGTAAAACACCCACCAAGGGGTCCTGATTCTTCAGGTGGTCCGTCTCTAGCGTCTGCAACACCAAGAGAAGTAACAACCAGTGGTTATGAGTTCATCCAGGCCTGACAAGATACAACACGAGAGGAACAGAAAATGATAATTCAAAGGTAGTGTTTGGTTATTTTGGCACCAAGCATAATATCATGCTGGTCAGCACTGCCTTTTATTCATTCAGGGTTGAAATCATCTGACAGTAATTGTAACACACTGAGAATAACCCAACTAAGAAAGAAACACCTGTAGAAAAAAAAAGTTACAACACAATTGTTGCAAATGTCTTTTTTAAGCATCTTTCTTCATTGGGTTATTTTGTACATCGACACACTTGGTAGTCACCTTTCTGGTCTGGATTTTGTAATACACACCAAAGGTCATAATCCCAAAATATGGCCGTTGTCATTAGAAGACTAAAAGTCATGGTCAAATCAACCATGATAGTTTAAGGGTGGTGCCAAATAGCTTGACACACGCATGCACCAAGCTAGTCTAGCACCACCCGTGAACATATCTTATAGTGTGTCAGAGCTCCAAGAGTTAACCCATTTAACCCCACAGTCGCATTTTGCAAATTTCTGATGACTATGTACCACTTGTATGGATCGATCATGATAATTCAAGGGTAGTACCAGATTAGCTTGGTGCCTGATGGCACAAGCTAATCTGACACTACCCTTGAATTATGGTGGAGCCATCTCCTGCTGTAGTACACCAGGGCTAAATGGGTAAAGATTATAATTATTTTCATAACAAAATGTTCATAGAAAAAGAACAATGGTTTCATCTCATGGTACATCAACTCATTTAATCACGATGCCCTACTGCACAAGATGGACTAACCATGATAATTCAACATTAGTGCCATATTAGCTTGGTGCCTGAAGACGCCCTTGAATTATCTTGATCAATCCGTCTCCTGCAACTGGTACACAGTTGTTAGGTGACACATTCAAAATTTGGGAAATGCAGCCAAGGGGTGAAGTGGGTTCAGCTGAGCTTGATGAGCTGTCAAATAGTTTGTTATTTTTTACCAAGCCTTATTTTGTTTTTGACTACAATGTGGAAAGAAATCTGACTAAGGACTGACCAGGATAGATATGGGGTAGTGCTTGATTAGTTTGGCATCTACAGAAATGGTCAAGCTAATCCTGCACAACTTGCAAACACAATCGAAGTGAGCAAAACCAAAAAAGAAATCAAGCACCGACCAAGCCAACTTCACAATACAAATTTCTTCCCAAAAATCTCTAATAGCAGAAAACGGCATTTTGGTGTATTTTCCGTTGCAAACATTGATGTGGTTTACGTCTGAATGAAATAAGCGAACATCATCCGAAGACTGTGTGTGCCACCAAATCATGTCCAAAATAGGACGGTCCAAGGGCCTTGAAGAAATGGTCATAAAAAGGTCCGAGCTGACCTCACTGCAACCATAATAGACTGTTCGAAAATCAGAAATAGGTCAAATCTGCACGAGTCTTGATGAAACAAATGGACTAAACGCCAGGAAAAACATGAGATATTGCGTGTTTGTCCATGCTTTCAATATACTTTTTTCATCGAAACACATGCTGTTCTAACCTACTTCCGATTTCCGGAAATCATCTATTACACCACACCAGACCGTTCCAAAATGGTCATAATATGGTCACAGCTGAGACCAAACTGTGACCATTTTGCAAACATTAAAATTTATGACTGTACCCCCTTCCTACTCCATCGTTACACCCACACAAATATACCCCTAAAAGCACTACAACCGCCATTTTAGGCATACATGTCATACAGACATGCTCAACTGATAACAATGATATAAATGTGTCAAAAAAGGAACTTTTATTATTAATTTAAAATAAAAATCAAACATTAAGAAATAAAATTCTGCCTTGAAAGACAGTACATGATATGAAACAGTTCGAGTTTCTGGAGCAAATTTTGTTTCTTTCCATAAAGAGCTGAATGAATCAACTTTCCTATTTGTAGGTGCAAATGTATCCAGCGTTAATTTACCCATGCATGATTACAGCTAGGTGTGAATCCAGACAATGTCAATTTGTGCTGCAGTCATTACAACTATGTCCTAGTGCGTCAGAGGGACCGCAGTGACGTCCTCCTCACCAGAGTGATGCCCAGCGCAGAGTGCCACACTGACCACCGCCTTGTCCGCTGCAAACTCAGGCTCCACTTCAAGCCAAAACCCAAGAAATGGGGGCCCCCCAAGAAAAAGCTTGATGTTGCCAGCCTTCAGCGTGACGATGTGAAAGCTGCCTTTCAAACAGATTTACAGCGCAGGCTCAAAGACACAGCGGACCCAGTAGACTCCTCCCCCGAAACACTTTGGGAACAACTGAAAACTGCTATTGCAAAATCCTCTGCAGAAGTCTTGGGTTTCGCCAGAAAGAAGAACAAAGACTTGTTTGACGAAAACGATGTAGAGATCCAGGAACACCTAGCAAAAAAAAGAGCCGCCCATCAGGCCCACCTAGCCCAGCCTTCCTGCCCTGTGAAGAAGTCTGCCTTCCGCCTCGTCTGCAGCAGTCTCCAGCGCAAGCTCAGAGATCTCCAGAATGAGTGGTGGACCAGACTTGCACAGAGGACCCAACTTTGTGCTGACAATGGTGACTACAGGGGCTTCTACGAAGCACTGAAAGCAGTGTATGGCCCCAGGCACCTGGTACAAAGTCCCCTGCGAAGCGCGAATGGCCAGGCACAGATAATACCTCCATCTTGAACCGCTGGTCGGAATACTTTCAGAGCCTCTTCAGCACTGAGCGCACTGTTCAAGAAGCAGTCGTCCTACAAATCCCACACCTCCCAGTAAAGCTTGAATTGGACGAACCGCCCACCGCTGAAGAGACCCTCACAGCCATCCACCAGCTCAAGAGTGGCAAAGCAGCAGGCATTGATGGAATACCGCCAGAGATCTGGAAACATGGAGGCCCAGCATTGCACAACAAGCTCCACGACCTCTTTCTCTGCTGCTGGGAGGAAGGAACACTACCAAAAGATCTCCGTGATGCAGTCGTTATCACCCTGTACAAGAACAAAGGTGAGAAGTCTGACTGTTCCAACTATCGGGGAATTACCCTGCTGTCCATTGCTGGGAAAATCCTTGCAAGGCTGCTCCTGAATCGGCTGGTACCTGCCATTGCTGAAGACCAACTCCCAGAGGGCCAGTGTGGCTTCAGAGCAAACAGGAGCACCACCGATATGGTCTTTGTGCTGAGACAGCTACAGGAGAAGTGCCGCGAGCAGAACAAAGGGCTGTACGTAACACTTGTCGACCTAACAAAAGCGTTCGACACTGTGAGCAGGCAAGGCATGTGGCAAATCCTGGAGCGACTTGGCTGTCCCCCAAAGTTCCTCAACATGATTGTCCAGCTACACGAGGACCAGCAAGGCCAGGTCAGACTCAACAATGACCTCTCAGAACCATTCACTATTCTCAACGGCGTAAAGCAGGGCTGCGTGCTGGCACCGACCCTCTTCACCATCTTTTTTAGCATGATGTTGAAGCAGGCCACAGTGGACCTCGATGATGACAATGCAGTGTACATCAGGTATCGTCTCGATGGCAGCCTGTTCAACCTCAGACGACTGCAGGCCCACACGAAAACCCTAGACCAACTGATTCGTGAGCTTTTTGCTGATGATGCTGCCCTCGTTGCACACACAGAGAGAGCCCTGCAGCGCATCACGTCTTGCTTCGCAGATGCTGCCCAGCTCTTTGGACTCGAGGTCAGTCTGTAAAAGACAGAGGTCCTCCATCAGCCGGCACCCAAGACAGTGTATCGCCCTCCTCACAGTCTGAACTAAAGTCAGTGCACCAGTTTACTTACCTTGGCTGCATTATCACGTCGGACGCCAAGCTGGACAAGGAGCTTGACAGCAGGCTGGCAAAAGCGAACAGCGCTTTCGGGCGACTTTTCAAGCGGGTGTGGCACAATCAACAGCTGAAAACAGGCACCAAGATCAGCGTGTACATAGCTGTGGTCCTCACCACCCTGCTGTATGGTTCCGAGTCCTGGGCCCTCTACCGCAGCCAACTACGACTCCTCGAACGCTTCCACCAGCGCTGCCTGCGTACCATCCTGGGCATTCACTGGAGTGACTATGTCACCAACGTCGAGGTCCTTGAACAGGCTGAAACTGTGAGCATCGAGGCTTTGCTGCTGCGGACACAGCTCCGCTGGGCGGGGCATGTCTCCAGGATGGAGGATCATCGCCTACCAAAGATCACCCTGTTCGGCGAGCTTGCTACTGGACACCGTGACAGAGGGGCACCAAAGAAGAGATACAAAGACTGTCTCAAGAAGTCACTTAGTGCCTGCCAAATCGACCACCACCAGTGGTCTTCGCTTGCTGCGGACCGTGACACCTGGCGCTCCACCATTTACAAGGCAGCTGTCTCCTTTGAGGACTCTCACAGAGCTAGCCTTAAGGACAAGTGGCTCAGGAGAAAAAACAGAGATGCCGCAGCTCAGAACCCTGGCCATACCTTCCCCTGCAGCCACTGCGGTCGAACCTGCCTGTCTCGGATTGGCCTCCGCAGCCACGAACAAGCCTGCAGACGCCGTGGGCAACTCCTATAAAATCTTTGTTCGCGAAGTCAAGCCAAGAGAGAGCATTACAACCAGATTTGTCAGATCAGTTGATTCAAACCCCTTTGGATTTATAATAATAATAATAATAATACCGGTTATTATATAGGCGCTTTTTCCCAATTTTGCGAATCAGACTATTTATGCTGAATAGATTTACGCAAATCACTGCAGCGTAAATTTGTATGGAGTGAATTCATGCCTGGATACAGATTCACACTTGGCAAAAATTCACTAGGTAGATTCATGTTCGGTAAACTGACGAAAAATAGAGTAAAGTTGATCCCTTGAGAAAAGGAAGCTTAAGACTGTGAATGGGGTGATTCTATCCAAACATCTTCTCAAATACAATGTATGCTCTGACTTTAAAATGTCTTTCTTCAAATCCTAGTTGTCAGTGCGAAAGCATAGCACCGCCAGCTCTGTGGCTGTAGCCAAATGTGCAGCTTCAGGACCAGACCCTTTAAGCATAGAAAGAGAATAACCCAATGAAGAAAGAAACATGCTTAGAAAAGACCGTTACAACACAATTTATTAATACATGTATTAGATTCTTCACACTAGCAAGATAAGTAGCGAATTGTATACTTATTTTATTTGTTTGGCTATTTTGAAATTTATTGTGTTGTAACTGTCTTTTCTAAGTGTGTTTCTGTCTTCGTTGGATTTTCTCTGCATTTTACACACTTGGTAGTCACCCTTTTGGTCCAGCAAATGGAAAGTTGTACTGGTTATGCACAGACGGATCATTTTTCATCTACTATTGACTGATAGAGCATTTCCTGTTGTCTTGTCTGCTTTCATCACAAGACTCGTGCTTTAAGTTGTAGATCACATTGACACAAAAGTACAATGTACCACAAAGAGAACAGTATTACAATCTGAATATTCTAGAGCATGCTATGATTGGGCAACAGACAGTCTGAGGAACATCAGATAAGCATACACAGAGCAAAAAGACAAATAAACTACCATTAGATTGATAGGTGTCTGATTTGCAATACATCATACATGTGATGATGTGGGCACAGGTATTTTGCATAAATAAGACTATGGTGGAGAACACTTGGTTTTACCTTTCATTTTACAGAATGATTACATGCAAAAAATATGTCCAAGAAATAGTCTGATGTGACAACGGCTGCTGTAAAATAAATAAGTGCGCTTACAGATGTGCATTTGCTGCGAGACCAAACCGCTGCAGAAGTTCATTAGGTGTGTTGACAAGGCACTACAAACACAAATGGTGCTGAAATTTGTCTTCAGTTTTATGCATAATGATACTTTAAGTTAGCTCTTTTGTGCAACATTATTGTAAGACACACTCAAAACATTTATACAGAAGACACTGTAAACTATTAACTCTTTACTGCCTGGAGCAGGTCGCTTTAACCCATTTAACCCTGGAACCCTGCAGCAGGAGATTATGATAATTCAAGGGTAGTGCCAGATGAGCTTGGTGCCTGAGGGCGCCAAGCTCATCTGGCACTACCATCATGATCAATCCATCTCCTGCAACTAGTGATAGTCATTAAGCAACACCTCCAAAATTTGAAATGGGACCTTAGGGCTAAAAGGGTTAACTCTTTCGAGACGTGCTGCATCCGGATTCGCAGCGTAAAGCCACGAATCCGGATGCGGCACGTCTCGAAAGAGTTAAGGTATAGCTGGTGTCAAACTTGCCACCAGCACAGACTGTCATATGGGGCAGGGGCCAGATGTGCCATTGTAGCTAACAATGCCAAATCACACGTATCACATCAACTTCAAATGGAGTAACCATGAAAACATAAAATACTCATATACATTATCGTGCCAGCAGAACACACTGACACTGAACTCTGTAGTGCAAAGGTCAAAAGACGTGGAGATTATTACCAGAACATCTACTTCTGATCTCTCATCAACACAGGGAGTCTGCAATATACCAAGCCACGTCCACCATAGTAGACTATTAAAGCATTAAGTAACTGTTACTAGTAAAACAAAAGGCAACAAAAAACAAGCAATGAAAAAAATTATTTAAAAAAAAAACACCACACACACACACACACAAACAAAAATGACAAAGCCCTTAGGGCTCACATGAATGACCGATCAACACAATTAATCTGACCTTTGTAAACTTGATCTTTCCGATAAGTCACTAAATGTTTTCAAGTGTCCTTATACATGCAGAAGTAGAGGTTTGGCTATTGCTGCAACCTTTTTCACACATTTGTCAATCTCCTATGACCCTTCACCTTTGCGAGAGGGTGACCAAATTAATGTGCATAAAAAGGTCTTATCATCAGCTACCTATGTGTCAAATTGTATTGTAATACTTGCAACAAAATAATTGCTGATTACAACAAAAAAAATAAAATGAAAAAGAAAGTCTACAAGAATGTAGGCATTTTTCACATATTTCCAACCTCTTGTGACCCTTGACCTTTTTGACCTGCCATCCAAAATATTATGTATAGGAAGGTCTTACTATCAGATATTTTAATGCAAAGTTTGGGTCTGAACTTGTTAATAACTTGTTGTATGCTTAGACAGGTCTTAGAAGTACTCAAACCAAGGGGAATCACAGCGCTGGACAGACAACAGTTAGATCCCCTGCCCCCGCCTATCAGGCACCCAATCGCCAGCCCACAGAGAAATACGCAGGTATAGAATAAGACAATCATTTCCATTCCTAATAAGAATGGATCAGGTCTCTTATATAACCCATGTCTTTCTTCGGAACTTAGGAAGTAGGCAGGAGAAACATACATACACAAACATGAAGGTGCGCTACTATATGTGGTCGGGTAAATACCCTGATTTCCCACAGTAGATGCACAGAACATTACACAACAATGTAACGATACAAATTTTGCCTCGAGTTATACATGATACTCACAAACCAGATAGGTGAGGCTAGCACTGGCAGAATTGTCAGTACTCAAACCAAGGGGAATCACAGCGCTGGACAGACAACAGTTAGATCCCCTGCCAGTTTGTCTGTCAGTTTGTTTGTCTGTCCAGCGCTGTGATTCCCCTTGGTTTGAGTACTGACAATTCTGCCAGCGCTAGCCTCACCTATCTGGTTTGTGAGTGAGAGGTCTTAGAAGAACCCAATGGAGGACAAAACGTGCTTAGAAAATGTATTTTTCTCTAAAATGTATTTTTTCGAAAAATACTTACCGATGGCATTACTAATAGGAAGGTACGCTTAGCTTACCAATTTCAGCCCCCAAAAATGTTGTGCATGCGTATACATCACAACCAAGGGGGCGACTCTAGGGAGCCGTTACCAGGAAACCCTGGGTTGCCTCCCCTGCCTCCCTATCCGGTCACGTGCCTGGCACTACCCACCAATCTTTGCCTTAGTTCAACAGCGGCAAGCAAGGCAGGAGGGAGGGACCTCTGAGTAATGCCATCGGTAAGTATTTTTCGAAAAAATACATTTTATAGAAAAATACATTTGTTTTCTCAAAACTCTTACCGAAGAGAAAGGAAGATAGAGATTTTTGGACCAATTTCTATCGACCCCTAATTTCCACTATTTTTGCCCCACAAACTACCACACCTTCACGCTGCCAATATTTCCAAAAATGTTCGTATTAAAACAGCGCCCCGACAGTCTTGCCTGCTGCCCCGCTGTCATTGAATACCTGCTAACACGGCTAACTGAACACGCATGTGCGCAGTACTGAAGACAAGTCGCTGTTGACAACCGCCAGCATTAACACAATGACTGAGTTAACCCTCTTAATTATAACTTTTGACCCCTTATTATCTATGTTCCCCACAAAGAGTAAATACCGTCGGAATTTACCCTCTAAATCATTGTTTAAACATACACCATTTTATGTACCTTCCCCGCATAGTAGTTACCAACAGGGGTTAATTAGATTGTGTGTATCAACATACTGTATAAAACTTAACCTGAAATACAAACACGCACACACTGCCCGCCACCTTAATGTACACCTGTCGGAATGTGTTTACTCAACAGCCAGTGCCAAGCCTTTTGTGACAGTCAACCGTTCAATACTCTATTATTAGCAGCTGTGTAAGCCCCGACTAGACGTCATGTCCAAACTGGTTTATTTTAAACCTGTCATAACCCCCACACACACACACACACCCCACCCCACCACCACCACCCCCCACCCCTATTACAAAAATATCGAATTTAGGTTACTGTGCCAAAACGAGAAAGTAGTTCAAATTTTGGTCACTGTGTCAACACGAGAAAAGTAGATCATATTTTGGTCACTGTGTCATTAGGCCATTTCAGAAAATGTATGCCATATCAAATAAGGAGGCCACACTCTGGTTTGAACTACAGCAAGTTTTCTCAAAATAATTTTCCAACTACATGAGCAAATGAAAAATACCCCCCTGAAATAGGCTCGTCAATCAGGCTATTCAATTGGATGGGTCCATAAAAAAGGGGTCATTTAAAAATACCCCTTGTCAGTCTACACAGGTATGTATAGATTTAATATACACCCTTTTTTGTCAGAGTGATATGTAAGTGTCAAGCCAAGGCCTTTTATTAATAAGATCGAACCGGTTTTTCCAGCTGTGTCTGACGTGACTGTTTGCTAATTTTATTGATCAGTCTGTACCGAAACATTCTGAAGAAAACACAGCTTTTTATCGGTGCCTACACACAATATGACGCAAAGTTCTGGAACAAACGTTTTTAAGCAAGCTGGAATTCTTCGCAAACGACTAAACATTTGTGTCAGAAAAGGTGGTGCTTACAACCATGAACTGAAACGTCTGAAGGACAAAGCACAGGAGTTGCAATCAGATTTGCTTGATATTGAAAAAGATATGATAGAATCTACGTCTTTTTTGGCGAAATACAATGCTGAAGGCAATGATGATGAATTTGCAAATGAAATGATAACCTATGGTGTACTTAATGAAAAAAAAGAAAAGATTACAAAAAATATTAGTCGATCTGCTCAAAAGATAAGATTCAAAGAGAGAGCCATTCAATTGAATGAACAGAAAGCAAAAGACTTCCGTGAAAAAATAGTACAATTAGAACAAAGCCCCTCAATTCAAAGCTTGAACGCATCTATGGAAAAGATGCGGTTGAATATGACACAGTAAGTGGAAGCAGAAGCAATGGATATAACGAAGCTGAAACAACTAAAACGTAAGGTAAGTAAAATTTTGTTTCACATTTTCACTTATTCAGTTGCGTTCAGTCTAGGTTTAGAGCGCAACTGTGAGAGACGGTGGCATGTTGCATTAGTCATTTTTAACTCAGTGTGTAGTACCCGAGTCAAGACAAGCCTTCAATTCCGCCGAGTCACTTACTGTCTCTGTGTGTTATTACAAAGTTAGCGCAGCCTAATGCGATTGAGCTATCTTAACACCAGTGGCCAACTACACGCCACGTGGGCCTTAACAACCGCGTAAGTAACCGGACCGGCGGTTACTAACGCGGCTGACTAAGCTGTGTTCAATCAACAGTGTTGGGCGGCGCGGTGTTAACAGAAGGTTGATCTTTTCAATCATAGTCATTGCTATCACTTCCATACCGTGGACAACTGATAAATGCAAGACAGAATACAGAGTTAAATGTCTCTGTTTACAAGGGTCTTAGCAAGCTGTGTAATCTCATGTGATCGTTGTATCCAGCGTATACAATGACGTAGCGTCTTAGAAACGAAACTAAGTGTGCAGTGGCTAATTGAGTATACAGTCGTTGCGTGTCGCGTGACATACAACCGTGACTGAAGTGTGAGTGCATGTGTCTGTGGGTATGTCTGTCTGTCTGCCTTGTTTGTCTGTCTTTGTCTGTGTGTGTCTGCATGTCTGTGTGCCGTATGTGCGTGCATGTGCGTGTGTGTTTGTCTCTGTGTGTGCGTGTGTTTGTTTGTTTGTGCGTGAGTGTGTGTATGCGTGTGCATGAGTATGCGTGTATGTGATTGTATGTACTTGTGTGTATGCATATGTTGTGCATGCTTGTATGTGTGTGTGTATGCGTGTGTAGGTATGTGTGTATGTGTATGCGTGTGTGAGTGCATGTTTTGCGTATGTGTGCGTGTATGTGAATGTATGTGTGTATGTGTGCATGTGTGTGCATATATGTGTGCATGTCTGTCTGTATGTGTGTGTGCATGTGTGCGCGTGTTTGTCTGTGTTTGTCTATAGTGTGTGTATGTGTGTGTGTGCATATTGATTAGTTATTAGAGATAGAAGAAAATACACTTCAATACCATTTATATCATTTTCTCTGAGCCAATACCCAGAAACACAGTTTTTTAATAATAACCACACATACATACACACACAAACACACACACTCATGCACAGACAAACACCCCATTGTTATATGCACTTGATAACAAATTTTTAAAGTTACCTACAGATACTTGATAACAAATTTCCAAAGTCACTTATAACTGTCAAATAACTTTACAGGTAACTTTTTAAAAGTTCCTATAAATTAGATTGATTGATTGTACATTGCTTAACGTCCCGACAGCAACAAGGCTTTCTCAGGACGTGCCTGCACTGCTTGTGAAAAAAAAAAATAAACAGAACATTGAATGTATGTCGCCATCCGGTCAAATACGTTAAATAAACCTAACACATGGGGCCTAAATAAAGCTAAGACCATTTAGCAACACACATCCAATATCAAGAGCTACAGGCAGTGCAGACAGTAGGGAGAGTTTTAAAAAGGCAAATACAGGTGAATGGACAAAGGGTAGACAGAAACACATGCCCCAGAATAGAGAGAAAAACTCACCCTGTGGGGCTGACCAGGGTGACCCTGGGAACTAAAAAGTACCTAATCCCACCCAGGTCCCCCACGGCAGACCCGGGTGGGGGCTAAAAATTAGTTAACACAATAAATTATAAGTAACTTAAAATAAGAACTTATAATTTCTTATATCAACTTAAACATAACAAATTGTAAGTTCTTGACTTAAGTCACAACTTACTCGGACAGATTTGTCAAGATACAAGGACAATGAAAAAACTTTTTTTTAAGTAATAGTCTGGTGGTGGTGGAGCTGATGGGGTTAAATAGTTAGGCGCAAGCGACACGACATCTTTTTGTGAAGTGTAATGAAAAAATAATAAACGATTACCAAATCTGATTTTTATTTGTTTAAAAAGATTGTGTAGTTTTTCTGTGGTTTCCTGAACACCAATCTGTTTTCCCATCTCTAAAAAACTAGCCTTTAGTTCTTCAACATTCACGGGGGATTGACTACGCATCTTATTCTGTATTTCTGACTTCTGTTTTTTGTAATTGTTCAAATCATCCTGCACTCTCTTAAATTCCTCGTCATCAATAAAATTATCATTTAATGCCTTACTGATAATAAGTTTCATACTGCTCAACTTCGCACCAGCCAGCGTACTCAATGCTTCATGTTTCTGTAACTTCGTATGAAATCTTTTGTTTAAGGCCTCCAAACCAAAGCATGCCAGGCATGTAGCAACGCTAGCTCCTTCAATTGCAATTCCAATTAAACTTCCAATTCCTGTGGCAAACAGAACAATACCCCCTACAGAACATCCAGCTGAAACTGCACCAACACCCATTGAAGTGTTTTGTACAGAATTAAATACTGACTTATACCTCCTTTTACACCGGGAGTACCTCGCCTCTTCACTTTCCAAATATTTAATTGCTTCTGTAATATTATTTAATCTGAATGCGTCTACCTGTAATGTTTTATCTGATGTAATTGGCATTGTGGATCAAGCGCAAACGACGACACAGTCTCAGTCGTCGGTAGTTGTGGATACAAGTCTATCATTTTTATTTGACAAATATTTTTTATTTAATCAGCAATTACATTTTGCAACTTGTCAAAAGTATACAATTTGCTGGCGTAATAAAATGAAACAAGATCAATGTGTTCTAGCTTTATGAAATTTAGAAAAACAAAAAATGTTTTGTCGACTAATATCTTGACAGCTGGAACACTGCTTGAAACCTCAAAAACATCAACATTTTTTCTAATGGCAATAAAAACCTTTGTTGACTCTGTCACAGAGTCATCCCATGTAAGCTTTATACCCTGTGCTATATCTGCCTCTTTCACAGTAGTTACATGATTGATTGATTGTACATTGCTTAACGTCCCGCCAGCAACAAGGCTTTCTCAGGACGTGCCTGCACTGCTTGTGAAAAAAAAAAAAACTAAACAGAAAATTGAATGTATGTCACCAGCCGGTCAAATACGTTAAATAAACCTACAACATGGGGCCTAAATAAAGTTAAGACCATTTAGCAACACACATCCAATATCAAGAGCTACAGGCAGTGCAGACAGTAGGGAGAGTTTTGAAAAGGCAAATACAGGTGAATGGACAAAGGGTAGACAGAAACACATGCCCCAGAATAGAGAGAAAAACCCACCCTGTGGGGCTGACCAGGGTGACCCTGGGAACTAAAAAATACCTAACCCCACCCAAGTCCCCCAGGGCAGACCCGGGTGGGGTTTCACAGTAGTTACAGATCTCATGATAATTTCAAATACTATTGTTGCTTCTCTTGTAAAGTTTGCTGGTGTAAACACGACCTTCGCATCAGATCTGCCCTTCCTATGTGTAAGAAGATACCTCCGTTTCTCATAATTTTCAACTTTCAGTTTTTCTCTGCTATTATTGTCTTGTGCACAGCTTGGAACAAGGCTTACAATCAGCAGCCCAGAGTTAACAACTTTCCTGAACACCAAGGCTCCTTCATCATCAGTATATACATAAGGACTAATAAATTCCAACTTAATGTCCCAGTCAATTGTGGGTGCTGGCGTAGGCGCAGGCGGTACAGGTGAAACTACCCACTTATTTCCCACATGTATTAAGTTGTAGGGCGCATTATTTACAGGTGGAGTAGGAACAGTAACATCACGCAGCTGTCCAAGTTTAGGAATTGGTCTCTCTGCTCCGTCCTTCATGTCATCAATTACTTTTCGCTTGTACATACCAAAAGAATTAAGTTCAAATCCATACACCTTGCCCACCTCCCCCTCCTTTTCAAAATCCTGGACATCTGCCAAATCTTTTAACTCTGTTACTGGACACGCAACTGGTATGATTCTCTGCTTTGGACCAGCACTCATTTTTTATAAACAAAAATAAAATTATTTTACTTCTAAGACAACACTAAAATCATGCATTACAACTGGTTTGTCATCTTGATTAGTTACGGATATACACAGTGACTCAAAGAAACTAGAACCTAATTTTTTTGGCCTTAAAAGTTTTTCGTTTATTTTATTATTCTTAATTGTTTTTTCTTTATCTAATGACCAATCTTCGTCATCGTCTTTAGATACACTATCTTCTAAAAACGATATGTCATTTTTGTTTATAAAACCAAGTAGTAATAAAAGTCTATCTGATAATATATACTTATTTTCTTTTGGAAATTCTAATGTAACAAGTAAGTTAGCTGGATTTAAAGTTGCTTTAATTTTAAATCTATTTTGTAGCCATTCAGCTATAATACAAAAGTCATAATACCCAGGCATTAATTTAGATTGATTGTACATTGCTTAACGTCCCGACAGCAACAAGGCTTTCTCAGGACGTGCCTGCACTGCTTGTGAAAAAAAAATACAATAAACAGAACATTGAATGTATGTCGCCAGCCGGTCAAATACGTTAAATAAACCTAACACAAGGGCTAAATAAAGCCAAGACCATTTAGCATCACACATCCAATATCAAGAGCTACAGGCAGTGCAGACAGTAGGGAGAGTTTTAAAAAGGCAAATACAGGTGAATGGACAAAGGGTAGACAGAAACACATGCCCCAGAATAGAGAGAAAAACCCACCCTGTGGGGCTGACCAGGGTGACCCTGGGAACTAAAAAATACCTAACCCCACCCAAGTCCCCCAGGGCAGACCCGGGTGGGGTATTAATTTAGAAATGGAAATAGCCTCTATACTCCCCCAATATCCGTGTACATAATATTCATCTGTTATATTAAACCATTTTACCATGTAAAACATTTCATGGATAGCTACAGCTTTGTTACCATCACGATTATCAATCCCATTAGTTAACCACACTGGTTTGCTTCTGTCAAGATTTGTTAAGGTAATAAACATTTTTATTATCTCATAAAAAAAAAAAAAAAAAACAGGATGGAATTTAAATCACCAACCATTACCACTACAAACGCATTTCAATTTAACGTGGATGCCAAATACAATGTTGCACCTACTTATGAACAGAAAATAATTAAACTAAATCAGCTCGATATAGCTGTGAGTGATCAAGATCTATTTCAAGTAAAAGTACCAAATCCATTTGACCATTACCTAAACCCTCCAATAACAGATGATGTTAATACTGTGTTCAACTACAGGCTGTGGTGTTTCATTTACAGACCATTTGAATCACTCAAACAAACTGATTGGGTCTGTCTACCGTTTTCACACGTATTACCAATTAAGAAGAATACTGTCAGAACTTCATACACCACTGCCCACTGAATCCAGTTTCAACAGGTATAACAACCCCATGGATATGAAAGCGTTTGAACGGATCTGTAATGAATTTAACATCAGTACTAAGTATGACTTTACACAAAAACTTGATGATCACAATGGTATGGGTACATTGTATTATGCTATGAGTCACAGACAATACCCACAATTGATTGTACATTGCTTAACGTCCCGACAGCAACAAGGCTTTCTCAGGATGTGCCTGCACTGCTTGTGAAAAAATAAAAAAGAAACAGAACATTGAATGTATGTCGCCAGCCGGTCAAATACATTAAATAAACCTAACACATGGGCCTAAATAAAGCTAAGACCATTTAGCAACACACATCCAATATCAAGAGCTACAGGCAGTGCAGACAGTAGGGAGAGTTTTAAAAAGGCAAATACAGGTGAATGGACAAAGGGTAGACAGAAACACATGCCCCAGAATAGAGAGAAAAACCCACCCTGTGGGGCTGACCAGGGTGACCCTGGGAACTAAAAAATACCTAACCCCACCCAAGTCCCCCAGGGCAGACCCGGGTGGGGACAATACCCACAAGATTACTACCCTGGTTACACTTCATTCTCATCAAAATCACAAGTCTGGTTAGGCTCAATAGAACAGAAACAGTCTAATGCCTGGACCACATTTATCTTAGACAGCAGTGATGGGTTTACTCAAGCGGGAGTCGAGCGCGTAAATGAGTCTATTAGAACATATGTCTGGTGTATCCTAGGAGCACAATCACTAACAAAATCGAATATTTTAAACGGGAGTGGAAAGTTTGAAGCACAAAAACAGTTTCTTGCAAATCTTGAAGATTCGGTAAACTCAGTGGTTGATCTCCCATCATGCATACAACGCTATCAAGATGTTTTAAGATATGCCAGATCAAAAGTTGACTTTGTAGTTGGCATCAGGTTATACATGTTACCATCTGATCTTCAACTCCAAATGGGTACAATAACAAATTATAATAACGAAATAATTGTTGCAGGTTGTGATCAAAAACTCGGTCTCAATCAATCAGTAAACTTGGGGGCCACAACCACACATGTACAGTCATTAAAATCATTAATAATGCCTGTATCGTTAGTAACATCATCACCACCCGTACAGGCAGCAACACCAGTAATGTCATTAACAGCCCCAGCCCCGGCACCGTCACCTGCACTGGCACCAACACCAGTACAGCCAGTAACCCCAGCAAACACACATGAGTCAGAGAGAACTGTATTGGTAATAGGTCTCACAGGACTAGGTATATTACTTCTTTATCTGTTTCATTAAATAACCCACCATCAACCCTCCTACTGTAACCAAAAAGACCCACACATGCTCTGCCATAAAACCAACTACCTTCGCTGCAGTATTGATAATCTAACTGACAACTGTGCCTATTATATCAGGCAATGCGTCCATTGCTTTCACAGCCATTTTTTAAAGCAAGTCTGATATATATGATAATTGTTTCTTTACCCATGATTGTAAATCTTTTGGGTCAGTGGGAGCCGGTGGGCCTGGTGGTGCTGGAGGTGGAGAACCACCAACCCCGGGTCCAGAGACAGCCAACACAACAGTACTGATAATAAATCCAAGAGCAGTAATTAAACTTGCAATTGTGATACCCTGCTCTCTGAAAAGTGTTTTCAATCTCTCAGCCAGAGTTGTGTCTTCGTGAAGCATTTTCTGAATAGTTTCTCTAATCCTGTTGACCTGTGCTTTCAGTTTTTCTCTTCCAATACTATCGTTTCTAACGTTCCTGATCTTTCTATCTACAAATCATTTAATCTGTGTTGGATTCTTCCTTTCATTTCTGTGTCAAGATTTCCATTGTCTGCGGTTTCTCTTTTTCACGTTCTATATTTATCAAGCTCACCCAGTTGGCTACATTATTTACCATCTCACCTCTGATTGTCTGCAGTGATTTATCCAAACCCATTATCTCCCGCATTGACAAAGGTGGATCATCTATTGTTTTCATAATGTCATTTATTTGCCCTTCAGTAAATGAGGTTCCTTGTATCACTGTGTTTGCTATTTCTGGTAGGCTTGTTACTGGTGCCATTTCAATTTCTTGCTCTGTTGGCAACTTTGTTTGCGTGTCGTGAAGCACAGTAGCAAGTCTTGGCGCAAGCGTTGGTAACTTTTTACTACTACCAACACCAAGGTAGCGCTGCAGTGCTGTCTCACCACATACATCAGTTTTAATTGTACTTAAAGCTCTAAACTTAGAAGAATTATTTATATGTGTTAGATACACTTTCCCTCTGTCTGTATTTACAAATAAGTGTCCTTTTTCATATTCAAACTGATTATAATCTATTACATCTGGGCGCGCACCAACACTGTCATAAAATGAGTTTACTTTGTCTTTTTGGGGAGCTGGGTGGCTCGGTGGTAAAAGCGTTTGCCTCCAGACCAAAAGGTCCCGGGTTCGAATCCAGCTTGGGTCAAAATTTGCTCAGACCCTTTTTCGTTGTCCCCGTCTTTGAAATCACCCTCGTGGTGGACAAAAGACGTTAAGCCCTAAACATTTAACTTTTTTTTTTACTTTGTCTTTTAACAGTTCGTGATACATACTACTAGTTACCATTCCAGTCATTCCAGTCATATCTGTGATACTAGTATCTGAGACATTCATGTCATCCATTTCAAAATCTTCATGACCAAATCCTCCCGCAGCCATTGTTTTATTAATTTAATATTTTTTATTGTGCATAATAAAAATGACACAGTCTTATGGATCAAAGTTAGACCCATACAGAAAACTATGTGAGCCTCTTGGTGTTAAGGGCATTAGACAATCAATCATAACAAATAATCCAAGTACCATAGACCAGAACCAAACACTTACAGTCAAGTTTCCAAACTTAGGTCCCAGTGACGTTATTGTTCCTGGCACTGCACGCCTAGCATTTAATATTGAACTATCATCAGACGCAGACGTAAACAGAACACTAGTTAACAATCTTGGCAGAGCAATTATTAGAACTATTAAAGTAAAACTTGAAGGACAGGAAGTGTTTAGTCTTGATGATGCTGATGTGTTCTACTGTTACAAAGATTTGTGGCTTACACGAGAAGAACGAGAGGATCATATTTACCAAGGCATACAGTCAGATAATGTTGGTAAACTTCAAATCGATGCCGGAGATAAAGTAACTACTGGGGTGGCCAAGGTTGGTTGTACATTGCTTAACGTCCCGGGGTGGCCAAGGACATTATATTAGCTGAAACATATGGAACCAGATTTTACATTCCACTTGAGTATGAAATCCTAACAGCACATTTACCTTATTACCAAGGAGCACTGAATGACCATCTGAGTTTTGAACTAACTTTCAATGACTACTCCAAAGTTATTAAATCATCTGATCTCAATGCATCATATAAGATCTCTAACATTTCTTTGGAATATGAAATTGTTACACATGATTATTTAGCTACTCTCATTCAAAATCAGTACAAGATAAAACTGCCGATTTATTATGACAGGGTGATTAGACATAGTTTAATGCATAAAGACAAAAGCGACCCAATGTGGAACATAAACTTGAACACACCTGCCAGATCTTTAAAAGGCATTCTTATGTTGTTTATTGAACCGGTGAGCCCATACAAAAGGGATTCAGAAAAAAATTTACAATCCAAAGATTACACATTTGTCTTGTACAATCGAAGGCCGTCCTAATCAAGTATATGCTTCAGGTATGCTACCTTACCAGCACTACGACGAGATCACAAAGTATTTTGCGGGCGGAAGACTTAGAGATAAACCAGCAAACATTGCGTGCAAAGATTTACATCTGTATGACGTAAGGATCGGACAATACCTTACAAATAAATATGCACTGTGGCTAGACCTTCGTAGTACAGATGATGACCACCTTCATGGGTCAGGTCTTACTGTTGAAAACAGTAGTGACGGGATTACAATCCAGATACAAAAAAAGGTTGAAACCGCTGCAGCAATAAATATATATTTGTATCTGATTTATGATGCACAACTCAATATTGCTGAAAGCAGACTAAAGGGTGTCATGTATTAAATTATAATTAGTATTAAAATGAACTTGATGACACTTGACCAACACTGTGGTTTGTTTTGTGGTGCCAAAGGGTGTGGTAAAACTGAATTTGTTCTTGACTTATTACAAACTTTGAAAACATTGTAATATTTTGTCCTACAATAAAACACAACAAAGCTTATCACAACCGTTTATTCATTTGGTCTGACAGCAACATTTACTTAGTTGACCCTGAGAAAAAACTGAATGACTGCCTACAATCTTTTTACAAGCAATTTGAAGGACAGCCAACGTTGTTTATTGTTGATGATTGCTCTGCAGAGAAAGACATTGTCAAAAAGAGAAACACTTTAGCAGAACTTGCTTTCAGTGGCAGACACGCAAACATAAGTGTATGGATTCTAACTCAGAAATATAATGCTGTACTGAAAGATTTTCGAGAACAGTTAAAGTTTATCTGTTTGTTTTACTGTAAGGCTCGTGACAGCTTTGAAGACTGCCTCAGAGAGAATGATGTGATACCAAATAAACATGAACGGGATGATGTGAAAAATAAACTGAAATCAACTAAGCATGTAAAGCTTATTTTAAAGACAGATCAGCCCACAGGGTATGGGTTAGTAAATTAATTTAGTCTTTTGTTTGTCCAATAAAAAATGATGGACAAATCATGCAACATTGGCCAATTGGTAAAATCATAGATATTACATACTACTTTAAAGATGTTGAATATGTAAACGGGCTTAAAAAAGAGAGACCGGGAAATTTATTTATAACACCGGTAACACTGTACATGTCAGGTAATATAACTTTAGGTGTCGATAATCCATTTAGACCAACATTAATAAAAAAAAATAACTGTTGATATTAAGACACAAACTTTTACTGTTAATGAATATTACAGTGAGTGGTTTAGTGCAGTGTGTAGTAATTTAGTGAAAGAACTAAACCAAACAAAATTGTATTTTTCTATTATTACAGTTAATAAAATGGTATTACACATACAGTGCCAGCGTTAATATTTTTTATTTTATTATTTTGTCGGTCAAATAAAAATGACGGACAATGCTCAAAGCCTATCAGGCCCATCAGGCTTAAGAAACGTGTTTCACACAACAGACTTGCCTATATCCAATAGTAACAATGTCTATGAATCAATAGGGAAAACTCTTTTTCTGTCGTACAAGATAATCTTCTTACAGAAAGTGATTGTATCTTATATATCAACAAGACAACACACAGTTAACACAAGAAGAGAATTAGATAACGTGTTTAGAGACAGACTATTACCTGACTTCCTCCAGGCAATTGACAGTGCAAAAATGAAGGGGTCTGGTTGGCACGAAGGACATGTACATGAACTACAATTAAAGCAGTCAAGGTATCATCCTATATTAGGTAAATCATGGTTACCACTGCCAACAGAGGTTGCAAACAAAAAGGCTGTCGTTAACATACAGAACAATGACAACTATTGTTTCATGTGGTGTGTGCTTGCTAAACTGCACTTTGTAAAATCAAAACCTGAACGTGTATCTAATTACATCAAATTTGTAAACGAACTCAACTTCAGTGGTATTGATTTCCCTGTTAAAATAGAAGACATAGACTTGTTTGAAAAACTAAATCCTGGTATATCTGTAAATGTGTTTGTGTGGGATAATGAGTCTGTTGACAAGTTACAACCCATTAGAGTATCACCACTTGCTCCAACCTATGGGCAGCCAGAAGATAAGCATGTTGACATGTTATTAATTGGTGATGACAATAACTTCCACTACACAATTATCAGAAATATGTCACGTCTAATTCATGGGCATACAACAAAACACAATGGTAAACAGGAAGTGTGTAAAAGATGTTTACAAAGATTCTCCTCTACTGCAGTAGCACACAAACATGTTTTACACTGTAGGTCAGCTGATGACATACAAACAGTACTTAAGTATCCAGAGCCTGGTAGTCAAGTATATTTTAAGAACTATGGGAATCAGCAAAAGCTACCGTTTGTTGTGTATGCTGATTTTGAATCACTAGTAGTTCCATATGAAGGTCTTGTTTTAGAATCATTACCAAAGACTATAAAATTGAGTGACCAAGTGGTGTGTTCTTTTGGATACATTATTGTTAGATCAGACGGACAGCATTCAGAACCTGTTATCTACAGAGGTGAAAATGCAGCATATCTGTTTTTAACAGAAATGAGACATCTGTATAGTAAGGTAGTACAATATCTCACAACATGTCAGATGCAGGCCTGCCTACCCCCGACTTTAGCTTCCAGGGACAGGCTTTACAGAAAACAGGGACAGAGACCTATTTCCAGGGACAGGTCATTCCACGACAAGATCCAGTCTTTTTAAGCGCAGCGATAAAAATTAATAAATCAATATGTTAATTTTTAAATTAAAACACAACACAGGAAATAAAAAAAATGCTTACATTTTTATCAAGTAATAAAGCAGTTCAGAAATTAACTGGCCTATACTTGGCAAAAAAAAGTCATTGGTCTGGTCTTTAACCTGGCTAATGTAGACTCTAACTCTAAGCATTATTTACACACATGTCCAGTTAAGCCAAGGTAACTATTCAATTATTTACAACACTATAGACATACCATACAATAATCGAACTATATTCATAACAGTATAAAAGCCTACCTTTATTTACATATATATGTACAAAGTATTATTTACTCCTACTTCTGGTAGGAGTGTTCAGCTGGACTGAAGATACCTATAATAGGCACTCTTAAAGTCCTTCAAGCTGTAACTCCTGTCCAGTGCTTCCCCCGGTCTGGACTTGGAAACAACAAGAGCTTCAAGGGTGTCTTGCAATTGTGGAGTCCGGAAACATTATCTTGACGGCTTTGTTCATTTTGTCAAGAGCTGCCATCGGCAAATTTAATTCTACTACCAAGTCTACCATCATTGTTTCTGCTCTTATTACATCCAAGGTTTCATCTTTAGCATTTGGCTTGCTTGCCAAAAATCCTGTGATTCTTTTTTTCGCTGTCACATATTTTTTCGCTGTCACGTATTTTTTGGTTTGCCTTGTGCTTATTCGTTTCCACGTGGCGAGCTATTTCGTCACTGCCGCCAGATTTCACAGAAAATTTGCATGCACACACCTCGCAAAAAACAGAAGTATCAATTTTTCCAGGCTTGATGAAAGGCCATTTTTCGGTATATTTAACAATGTACACTTGAGCGCGTTTTTTTTTGGCTTCGCCGGGAGTGTCAGCTGCTGCTTTTCTCTTCGTCGCCATTTACGAAGTATATGGTGATTGTGCGCATGCGCGTGACTGAAAAATCTCGGGAGAGCGCGATCACCAATGCATCTCAAAACGCGAGACTAGAGCGCACAAAATGTCCGTTGTCTGCTCGATTATTTTTTTTTAATTTTTTTTTTCTCGGGACGCCACGGCGAAAACCGTATTTCTGGGACGGTTAATCAGTTTTACTACGTTTCCGGGACAAATACGGGTACTCCGGGACGGTAGGCAGGCCTGCAGATGCCTTTGGTGATGACAGAAGAAGACAAACTGAATTTTGATACATCTGTGATGTGTTGGATTTGTGAACAAGCCCTCCAAGGTGATAAAGTTCGTGACCATGATCACATAACTGGACGTTACAGAGGTGCTGCACATAACAATTGTAACTTGTTATTAAAAACAGATCCTAAGACATATAAGTTGCCAATCTTTTTTCACAATCTAAAAGGATATGATTCACACATTATCATGCAGGCTGTAGACGAGTCTTACAAAAACATAAATTGTATTGCCCAGACAACTGAAAAGTACTTAAGTTTTAGGTTAGACAAATTAGCATTTTATGACTCAATGCAACATTTGCCCTGAGCACTTGCTAGTCTGGCAGAAGGACTGACTGAGTATCCAATAACGAGTAAATATTTTGAGCCAGACTTGATTAAGAAAGGTGTTTATCCGTACGAGTACATCAGTGAGTGGGTTGTGTTTGAGGAAAGGAGACTGCCACCAAAAGAGAAATTTTATTCTACACTTAATGCTAAAGGTATTTCTGACTCTGAATACCAACACACTCTTGATGCATGGGGTAAATTAGGGTGTCAGACAATTGGTGACTATCATGACCAGTACTTGAAAGCAGACGTTTGTTTGCTAGCAGTTAGTTAGTTAGTTATTTGGGCTTAACGCTGAGCAGGCGACTAAGGCCATCTCACGGCGGTTGTTTGCTAGCAGACGTATTTGAAAGTTACCATGAGAAGGGTTTGTTACACTACAGTCTTGACCCTGCGTGTTACATAATTAGTCCTGGCATGACATGGGATGCATTTTTTAAATCCAGTAAGATATTTATAGATCTGTTGTCTGATCGTACGATGGGTGAAAAGGTGGAACGTGGATTGAGGGGTGGCATTAGTATTGCAGCGAACAATTACGCCAGAGCTAATAATAAATATCTGGATGACTTTGACCCCTCAAGCCCTGGGTCAAGGTCATTCATTACGTACGTAGACGCTAACAATTTGTATGGCTGGGCGATGTGTGAGTTATTGCCCTTGAAAAACTTTTGTCTGTATGATTTGTCACAGTATGACATAACAGAGTCAGGGTTAACAAACAATATTATGAATCTTGACCAAAACGATGCAAAGGGTTGGATCTTTGAAGTCGACCTAGAGTACCCACACCATCTACATGATTACCATAATGATTATCCCTTAGCTGTTGAGAAAATGTCTTTGACAGGGAAAAAAGAAGACACTAAACTTGTACCAAATCTAAATGACAAATTCAATTACGTGTGTTACTATCGCTTGTTACAGTTTTACATCAGACATGGGTTAGTACTAAAGAAAGTTCACAGAGGCATTCAATTTGATCAGAGTGCTTTCATGAAAGATTACATAATGAAGAACACAACATTGCGTGCCAGAGACGGCAACACTGCATTTGACAAAGACTTCTTTAAGCTTATGAACAATTCCTGTTTTGGTAAGACTATGGACAATCCTCATCACCGCAAAGATGTGAGACTTGTTACAACTGAATTGGGTGCAATTAAACTTACAGGTAAGCCTCAGTACACGGGGTATAAAGAGTTTCATTCATGCAATGTCACTCAAAAAAAAGATTGTTAAACTGGACAAGCCAGTATTCATTGGTATGGCAATTCTTGAATTGTCAAAACTGTTGATGCTAGAATTTTATTATGATTACTTCAAACCAAAATATCCTGAGTGTCGTCTGCTATACACTGACACTGACTCTATGATCATAGACATGCCTACTGAAGACTTTTATAAAGACATGAAAACAGAGTTACACATGTATGACACGTCTGACTACCCTAAAGATCACCCGCTGTTTAGCACACAGAACAAGAAAGTGCCTGGTAAGTTTAAGGATGAACTGAATGGTGTGCCGATAGTTGAGCACGTTGGACTTAGATAAAAAAAAATGTATTCTAGTCGAAAGCCAAAGGAATAAAAAAAAAAAACAGCAATTAAAAATAAAGACATTCGTCATGAACATTACTAACAAGTATTAGATGGGGTATTAATGATTGATTATCCAAACAAGACACTGAGGTCAAATAGACACAATATTGAAATGATCCAAACACATAAGAAGTCACTTGCAGTTGGAGACACAAAACCTGTGTTTCATAGTAAGGAAAAGGCTTATGCGCCTGGACATTACAGGCTCAAGTTATCGGAAGAAATAGCTGATGAACTGAACTGGTCGATGAAATAATCGATGAGTTAGTTACTGAAATGAGTAACAGTGTCTGGGGGAATAATCTGTAATTCTTCTCTGACAAATGCCCTCTGTGGTGCTGGTTCAAACAGATAATATATTGACGCATCAACGCTGGGGACTATTTTTTTTTATATTGTGTACAGACGTAGACCAGATGGGGTCAGTTGCTCTGCGTCCGACGTCATTTTCTGATTCTCCAGGTTGATATAAATATCTTACCTGTTTAGTAAATAAACTTGTGTCTGGTGCTGATGGTGTTGTTGTTTTTGATTCTGTAATTGTTTTTAATTTAATAGCATCAGCAGGCTTAGGGTGCAAGCCTTGTCCTTCATTATTCATGGCTTTTATCACAGATGGTAATCTTTGTACCCACTCAGTGTTACGTGTGTCATGCATGAGTTCCTTTGAATACTGGTAACTGAAAAGTCTTTCTGATAACTGTTTGTTAAAATTTTCTACAATTGCCTGTGATCTGTGTACGCCTGGAATGCCTCATCTAACCAGTACGCCGTGCTTCGCAAATAACTGATTAACAGCGCCCTTAAATTCAGATCCATCATCAACCTGTACAAGTCTGGGGTATTTCAGAGGACGACTATATATCTTTGATAATGCTGCAGCAACTGTGGTAGCAGTTTTGTCAGATATGGGTTCAGCATCCTTATACCTTGAAGCTATGTCTACGACAGTCAGTGTGTATTTGTATCGTTTCTTTCTTATTGTGTCGTGTGGAAGAAACAGGAGGTCCATTTGATGTGTGTCATTTGGTGTAGTGTTTTCAAAATGAGGTCTTGATATTTTTCTTGGAGCAGGTAGATATATCTGCCAAATTGCCTGTTTATGTAACCATTGTTTTATTTGATTGAGTGTTACATCACCGCCTACGGCCGCGTGTAATTTCTGAATAGCTGTTTGTCCTTTCCAATATCCAATTGGGGAGTAATATATTTTTGATAGTTTATTTTCGACGTTCATTTCTTCTAGCAATATAAAGTCCAGTAAAAAATACAAATGTCATTCCCACTAGAACAAAGATTATTTCTCCGTTTCTTTGTTCTGTACTTGGTTTGTAATAGTCACTTAGTTTAGGTTTTGGGATAGACATGTCATTACCAGTGACTAGAAAATACTCATGAATTGCCTCATCTGTATTTGAAAACGTATGTTGTGCGTGACCTTCAAGCCTCAGTTTTTCATTGATGAAATCAAGTTTTTCAATTCTATTCTTTTCATACTCTTGTTGCGCTTGAGCAAGTTTTTCTGATGCCTCATTGTGACGTTTTATTTCTTCTGCTGATTCTTCTCTACCTACTTTTGAAAAGAGATATTTTGACCCACTGAAAGCCAATACATTAACCATTGCTCCTCCAATTATTACTGCTAAAGTCGCCATACTTATTTTATTTACATAGAAACATTTTCGGGAATAATTCCTTGCTTGACAAGAAAGTCTTTTGTAGCAATCGACGCTGTGACAATCGTTATTAGTTTAACTGAATCTTCAATGTCCAATCTACTGAGGTCTGCCGATTTCATTTTAAGAAGACTTTTTCCCAGCATAGAATAAGCTACTGCTAGTCCACTTATCACGGCAGAGTGATAGACAAGGTTCATCAAGTTCTTTGTGTCGCTCATTTCTTAGGCAATAAAAATTAAAATAATATTTTTATTTACTGCATATAAAATGGGTCAACGGCTTTGGGTGTTACTGGTAATGTGGAGACTTCTGGTTTTGTTTTTGGAGTGTCTGATTTTTTGACACTGTACGAGTCTGTGGTCTCTACTTTTTGTATAATTGGTAAGCTACGTAACCAAATCCGACAACAAATCCAGCAACTATATATTTTGTTGTTTCAGGTTCAGGGTTAGACTGGGTTGTTTTTCTTTCACTTTGATGAGGGTGTGATTGTCCTGACGGTGTTGGTCCTGATGGTCCTAACAGTGTTGGTATTGACACTGGTCCTGACGGTCCTGACGGGGGGTCAGTTACATGAATCTTTTCTGTTTGTGCTTGAAGCTGTAATGTTTTTTGTTTGTTATATTCGGCTAATCTTTTTCCAGCCTCTACTCTTCCTGGGCTTTTAGTCTTAGTCACAGTTTGAACCTGTGTCAAGACAGGACCGGGGTTCTGATGTGGAGTCGTCTGGGTCTCGTCCATTTTCTTCTGCAGTAAAATTTATTTTAGAAAAATCAATATGGCTTCCGGTAACAAGCAAAGTGCAAGGTAATTTCCAAACTTGTAAAACATGACGCATGCTAATTTACCAATTGAACTTGAAACAATAGGATTGCTTTCAAGGTCGTGTGATAGACTGTCAGTGTCTACAGGTAGAAAGTGACTTACTGCTTTTGTGTATAGACAGACAAGAGATCGACTCAAATCACGAGTCATTAGTGAAGCGATGTGATTTTCATATTTAGAATGAAGTTTGATTAGTTCGTCAGCCGTGAGGGATTCTATATCTTCTGTCATGTATTGTTTTCCGAGATAAGCTTTTGATTTGCCTGAAACAACTACAGACAGAAGACGCTGTTTTTTCGAGTCTAAATCTTTGTTTTCTACAGCATTGATATCGTTTAGAAGAAGTAATTCGTCTTGATTCATTTTATAATAAAACATATTAATTTTAATGTCATTGATTTTGGAAATCTTTATTCTACCGAAAAAAATAAGGGGAAACCAAGAAAAATGGGCGGCGTGAAGGTGTGGTAGTTTGTGGGGCAAAAATAGTGGAAATTAGGGGTCGATAGAAATTGGTCAAAAAATCTCTATCTTCCTTTCTCTTACCGATGGCATTAGTAATAGGAAGAATTGCAAATAGGAGGAGGGTACCGCCCCCTATGCATCTCCCACGTGTTCACTTTGCCAGAAAAAAACGCACCGCATTGTGCATTAAACTATCAAGGCCCCCCCCGCACCCCCCCCCCCACCCACCCCCCCCCCCCCCCGCCCCACGCGCCCACTCCTGACAATTTCAGCTAGGCGTGACCTATAGCGCCTGTGGCGCCGGGAGGGAGTGTCGCGCTGCCGAGATGTCCCCCACTAGGGCCAGGCTGTCGCGCTGGCCAGATAAGTCTCGGAAGTAGGGGCGGGTGAAGGTGTATCACCCCGCCAAGCCAAGGCCGTCCCAATGTCTCTTCTACGCAGTTGCGGTCCAGGCGGTGCCCGCAGCCACTCCTCTATCTTGTGTGCCTGGGTGCGCATCATCCTTGCCTGCTCCTCTCTCTCTGGGCGTGAGGACCGAGCTCCTAATGCCTGGACTCGCCTATGGAGCACGTCCCGTCGTGGGCGGACCAGCAATTCCCTCACCAAAGGTGGGATAGGGCTCCCAGATGCACTCGTCTGTGTCGGGATGTTACGTCCGCCCTGGCCCTGGGCAGGAAAGGCATGAGCGCCCTTGTCTGAGTGGCTTAGTTCTGCGCAGGTAAACTCCAACGCCCGAACGGGGTCCTGTGGCGGGACACCCGGGATTGGTACTTCGCCTGGAGCTGGCGGATGGTCCACCTGAGGTACGGCTGCTGGGGCCCGTTCTTGGCCAGAAACATCAGATCGGTGTGGAGCTGTACCGAACCATCGGCCCTGAACTGGAGAGAGGAGGGTCGCCCTGTGAAGTCGAGGGTCTCGCTCACTCTGGCTGCCGTGGCAAGGGCGTGAAGGAAGCAGGTTTTCCTGGTCAGGTCTCCGAGCCGCGCTGGGGGTAGAGGCTCAAACTGCTCAAAGTTGAGCCAGGTTAGCACCACGGACAAGTCCCAGTGAGGGATCAGCGAGCAGGAACCAGCCGCTGAAGATCCAAGCGTGCCATACAATCCGCGCGGTCTTTGCAGGCCCCAGGGTCTGGTAGGCCCAGGAGGCGATACGTGTCTGCAATCATCGCCAGGTAACCTCTGATGGTCATGGGGGCCGGAACTCGACGAGGAAGCACATCTTGTCGGCTGTAATGACTGACAGGCCCCTCCTCTCCGCGTAGGGCGTAGGGATCGGCTGCCTTGACCCGACGGGGAACCTCATCTTGTCGGCGGCTGACAGTCCTTCCTTCTTCAGAGAGGTTGTCTCAGGAACCGGAAGCCTGGGTTCGGCACACGTCTGGTCGGCGTCTGACATGTTTATCCCTCTCTGACAGGCGCGTCCAGGATGCGGCCTGGTATCGGCGCTCGTCCAGCCGGAGGCTGTCAGGCTCTAACCTCTCAGAGAGGTGGTCCCCCGCTACTGCTGCCTGGGCTTGACGCTCGTGTGGTCAGCGTCGGAGAGGCCCTTCTCTCTCTGCACGTGGGGACCAAGCTCCTGATGCCTGGACTCGCTAGGGAGCAAGTCCCGTCACGGGCAGACCAGCATTTCCCTGGCCGAAAGGCGGGGTAGAGCTCCTGGTGCCAGGATTTGACTGGGGGGCAAGGCCCGTCGGCCGCTGGTAGGCTCCTACTCCAGCTCATGGCGGAGCAACACTGGGCAGCAGCATAACCCGACGCGCTGACAAGCCTGTGATGTCTGATGTGGCCTGTCTCCGCGGTCCTGGAACGGCGGAGGTCGCGGCGGGGGATGATGGCTCCTTGAGTCGGGCCGGTCTTTCCCTCTGGCAGCAAGCCCACAGCTGCAACCATCGTTCCTCGACCCCTGTAGCGCAAGTACTACATGCCCGCCAGGGAGAGCGACCCGAGCAGGGCAGGTACACATCATGGGAGTCACTGGGCCACTGGAATTTACCGCACCTTTTGCAGGTCATCCCGTGAGTACTGTAACAGAAAGCAGACAAAAAGCCGCCTCCTGCAAGAGGGCACATGCTCGCGTACAGAGTCCTCGGTCAATGCCGCCGCCAGGAAAAGTCGCCGGCTGAGGCATTCACCGAAGCTTTACCTTGTCAGACCCGAGCCAGGTAATTCCACCAGTGACCAACCACCAAGTACTCCCAAGGTAATTCCCACAGGTATATCCCAAGGTAATCCGCTGAGTACCACACACAGTTCATCACATAAAATCCAATGGTAATCCCACCATACACAGTCGAAGCAAAGCCACGGCTGTACAGAAAGGCCGATTTCTCACTCTTTAGTTTGGCCCACAGCCTGCTGCTGTGGTGTGCGGAAGCCCCTCCCCGCTGAGAGCAGGCTATGTAGGTCACTGGTTGTCAGCAAAAATTCCTTCTCTGTTCTCTGTAACGGACTACTCACGAATCGTGTGTAATGCCTGTGTTTAATGTTCTCTATCTCCTCTTCATCAGTTTTCTACATAAAACCGTTTAACACACTTGTGCACCAATTCCTGCTGGTTCCTGTGTTGGTATTATTCACGGGACGTTTTTTTAAAGAGTGCAATCCGAGGATAAAGACAGGTACCGTGTTTGTGTGTGACTGAATAATAAGTTATCTGTGCCTCGCACAGTACTGAGTAGGTCTGAACATTCATTCTCTATGGAATACTGTTGTGTATAGTGTAATCCCGGTGCTTTATGCTCTGCTTATAGCCTCCAGTATTCTCTGTGATACTGTTTAATAGTATCAGGTACTAACTGTTGTCTGCTCATTCATATTATCCTGGTTCCTTTATTCCAAATGGTGGTAAGGGAAAAACAGTACAGTTATGGCGGGAATAAAAAAAAACTGTATTCATCCCTGAAAGGGAAATTCTAAAAACTGTTAAAATTAAGGAACACCAGTGTGATATGCTTCGGACCCATTACTTGTGTTCGTGTTCATGTTAAGGCCCATTGTGATGTGCTTCAGAGCTGTTATTTGTGTTAGTGTTAATGTAAAGGAACCAGTGTGGTGTGCGTTAGACCTGTTACTTGTGTTAGTGGTTATGATTTATTGTGTAGACCTAAGTGTACGGCATAACACAGTGCACAAATGCTGGTATCAGCATGTTTGTGTTGATCGTCTTGATGTACCTAACGGATTACCAGCTTACCAGATTCTCAGCAGTGGGGTGCTTTCTGACGCTAGTGTTGCTCTAGCAGGAATGGCCCAGGAAATCTAGTAAGTGATAACAGTAGAGGCTAGAATGCTGCGTAGATACATCAACTTTTCATCCCACAGAAAACTGACATGCACAACAGATTGAGCTTCAAAGTTAATGCTTTATTTTGTCAGTGCATGTTTATTGTAATGCAAATATGAAATGTAACTGCTCTTGAAGGTGTGCTGGTAGTAAGCAGCATGGGCATGTTTAGTATGAAAAGAAAGCAAATTTTATCAGCTACAAATTTACACTCATGTTATAATTACATTTTTGAGACAAAAACGCATTTTGTGATGAATGTTCAGTTACTAACACTTTTCAGCGTTTCCGCTGCAGTGTGCCGATATGCGGCTGTTGGCACGTAGACATAGTGTAGGGTATTGGAAGAGCACTCCTTTCTAGGACCATGAACAGCTCTTTCACTCTGCCTGAAGAGGCGCGTGCTAATAAATAATTGCCCCCGCGCCCGGCCGTGCCACAGATGGCTTATCTTGCACTCAGTGGCCCCCGGTCCTCTCCTAACTAAAAGTGTGGTTCTGCACAGCCGTGAAGCAGGCTGAACACAACCGTCTTGGTGAGCTAAGCGAAAAGACTGCCAGGCACGTGACCGGATAGGGAGGCAGGGGAGGCAACCTAGGGTTTCCTGGTAACGGCTCCATAGAGTCGCCCCCCTGGTTGTGATGTACACACAACAGTTTTTTTGGGCTGAAATTGGTAAGCTAAGCGTACCTTCCTTTTGCTACTGGGGTGTGCATTTCATATGGTAGACACATCTATCAGCTGGTCAAAAGTAAATCAAGCTTTAGCAATACAAACAAATGTACTTAACAAAACCAACTTCTTTACAAACAGCCTTGGGTTTTCAGGCACAGACAGTAATACAAGAGCAGAGAAACTGCTGGATACAGGAAAGATTAGGACACAGTAATAAAATTTAAAAAGCCATAGAAGCACAATAAGCAAAATCTACCTTGTTACATACAATATGGAAAATAATAGTGGAACAATACTGGATGTTTCACATCCTAACCACCACAACACCAAGCCTATCACCATTATACCTCTCCACATTCTAAACTAATAAAGAATGGCGAAGTAATCAAGGATAATGCGAATGACAGATCCACAGAATCACTCTGCCCTTTGTGACCTTGCCCATTCCGATGGGTGACTGAAATTAGCAAGTGATCCAGTGCCTTGGCTTATGTGACAGCAAAATCAAACTTTTCTCAAAATTTATTCATTTTACACACTTTCATCAACTACCCATGATTTTGGTCTTGTTCGAGGGGTGAACCAAATTAATATGCACAGAAAGGTCTCATCCGCTAGGTTTGTACCGAACTTGTTTGAAACGTTTGCAAAAAAATGCTGATAAAAACTATAATTACCACAAATTGTAATTTTTCACACATTTTCTGATCTGTGACCATTCACTCTTTAGAAGGGTCATCCAAATTAGTATGCACTGAAAAGTCTTACCATCAGGTATCTCTATACCAAGTTTGGGTCTGAAGTTGCAAACTGTATTTGAGGAAAATCAACACGGTCATAATAGAACATTTCCCATTTCCTGCACTCTTGTGACCCTTGACCTTTTGTATGCATAGGAAGTTCCCAGTGTGCAAAGGCCATCAGGCCAACATCGGCCGCTGTTGGCCCACACACGGTGGCCAACGTCGGCCTGATAGCCTTTGCGCATTAGGTTATTACCTTCAGGTATCTCTGTAGCAAGTTTTGGTTAGAAGTCGTGAATAGTATTTGATAGAAAACAATTTTTGTCAAAATATGGCATTTTTGTAACCTATTTTCTGATCCCCGGTGAACTTGCTCTTTGAGAGAGGTAAGCGAAATTGGAATGTCTAGAAAGATGTTGCAAAATATCCTTGGGGTTACCATGGACGACAGTGGACGGACAGATAACCACTGGTCTGTTTCACAGACTCACATATGCCATCGCATATGAGCAACAACAAAAAGGATGTAGTTTTAAAACAAGTTATTCAGGTACCAAATGACGCACCTTGAGGATAGTGACGACAGTGGTCTCTGCACGAGCAATCAGCCCGGCGCTGCTAGTCTGACTGGTCTGCAGGTCCGCAGGCTGCAACTGCTCTCTCTGGCTCAATCTAGTCAGCAGCACAAAAAATAACCATAAATAAAATAACAAAAAGGTGGAAAATGTTAGTTACTTTATTTTTAGATGCAGAACACATTTTCCTTAGTGACCACTGCAATGACAACTGAACAAGAACTCCCAACTGCTCAATATTTATTTCACTTCAGTAGACAAGGTGAAACCTGTAATTATGCACACAATGAAAACAATGCTAACATCCTCAACAATTTTTAACACATTACATTCTTAAATGAATTTTGTTTTAAATTTGCATATGTCCTATGTAGAATACATTACAGATTAGGAGATAAAACAACCATTTTGGTTCAAGGGTGGTGCCAGAATAGCTTGGCACCTCAGGCACCAAGCTATTCTGGCACCACTCTTGAACGGTCATAGTCAAACTTATTTCAAGCAGAAGTGTATCAGTATGAAAAGGGCTAAACAATCTTACCCTCCCATCCTACCCCAACCTAATTAATCCTTATCATTCAGAATACACAAGTGTGTGAAATATTTTAAACTAAAATAGTTAAAAGGTAGTGCCAGAATAGCCTGGCACCTCTAGGCGCCAAGCTATTCTGGCACTACCTTTAAACTAAAGCCATTGGTCTTTATCCTTATCTGTAAGTACATGTACTATAATGTAGCTTGCATATGGCAGTGTACAAATTTGAAGCTTTTAGCTTCAGTGTGATATGGGTTAAAGATAAATTTCGTGCTGAAAGATTTTTGTAAGCTGACAAAGCCAAGTGACTAGTCCGAGCTCACCTCTTCTGCTTGAGAGTGCTAATCTGACTTTCTGTCAGTATGTTTGCCTGCACCAACTCCTTCAGAAACTGGCTCAGACAGTCCCACCTGTGCCCAACAGTTCATTGTCATTCAATGTGATGGTAAATAGACATTGTTCAGAAATCAGAAGTAGCCCGTCAAAATAACACATGTTTCAAAGAAAACAGTGGACTAAAAGCCCAGAAAAACATGCGACATCGCAGGTTTATCCTGGCTATTAATCTGTTGTTTTGACAAAACACATGCAATATTGACCTACTTCTGGTATTTGAAAATCATCTATTACAGATTCCACCACAAACAATACACAACACACAGTCACTAACAAAGCACAATTACATTTGCACCAGAAAATATTGAAGATTCAGCAAATACAATCAAATAAGTCGTACAAAATGGAACAAGATGAGGATTTCATCCTCAAAAGCCCACTACCACCATAACTGTTCTAACACTTCTATATCAGATGGTTACAAAACACTACATAAACCTCTAGCTACCTCTAGCTATGGTTCATTTAGACACAGTTTAGCACACAGTCTTACCATCAAGTCATTTGACAATGACTCTACAAAACGCATGATTTGGTATTAACCCTTTGGCTGTTGGTAGTGTTTTTTGTAGCGATGATTCCTGCAAGAATCATCGCGACAAATACCATTACGAACAGCCAAAGGGTTACCTTGTAATTTCGACTGATGTGGAACTGTGTAATAAGTGAGAGAGAGAGAGTTACTTTTGCTTGATGTCTGCTCGGTCCAGCAGGTGGTGATACTGCATCAGCATGTCGACGCCCTGTTCCACGTCGGAGCTGAAGTCTGGGCCCGGACTCAGCTGCTGAACTTTCTGCATCACCTGTCGCATCTAGCACACAAAGACATGACTGTGTCAGTTTCCTTCCCAAAGTTTAGTTCAACCCACTTGCGCAAGCAGCCCCCAGCAATGTTTACAGTACCACACCACACACACACTGTTTACGCTACTGGTGGCTGCATGCACAAGGGGGTTAACCCCGTGGACAAATTTCCGAAATTCAAGGGTAGTGCCAGATTAGCTTGGTGCCATCAGGCACCAAGCTAATCTGGCACTACCCTTGACTAACTAGTATACAGTCATCAGGCGACAACTCAAACATTTGGGAAATGCGCCCGTGGGGTTAAATGGGTCCAAGTTTTGAGCTGCAAAGTGCAAAGTTACAGACAAGCACAAAATGACAAACTCGTATGGAAGTAAGGTGCACTGAAATAAAGCAGGGCATCAGCACTCTTCTTTGGACAGATGCACACAAACACGGGAACCTGTGCATTACAGTAGTCACCTGTGTCTTGTGCATTGCCAATGATTCTACAATGTAAGCCAGTAAGCAAAGGGCCCCAGGCTCACGCCAGGCCACAGTGGGCCCACACATGGTTGTGCGCTGGCCCACAGTAGCCGATGTCACCCCAAGGGTTCTTCACTTACTGTAAACTGTAAACTTACTGTAAACATCTAGCCATTTTTCACAATGTTCACTTCTGTGCATAACAAAATGTGAAGAGCCACTGGCCTGTAATATTGACCACCTGTCATTAAAGACCATTTTGGTGGCAGTAGCCACCTAAAAGATGGTCTTTAATGACAGGTGACACTTCTTGCCCGTCTTCTTGCAAAAGAATTGGTTGCTCAAAACTGATTATAGACTGGTCACAATTACACTGGGACTGTAGGGTCCAGATCAGAGAACAACACACAAATATACTGAAATGCAAAGGAAATGTGACATTTTGGAATAACTTGAAACACTAAAGTGTGAAATGTTGCAATCTTTTATTCGCCAGTACATTACAGATACCTTGAGGAATGTGTATGTGGCCCATTTCAGCTGCTCGGAACTGGTGGATGCATCAACAAGCCCCATGAAGCAAGCTCGAAACATTTCCAAGAACAGATGGGGGCGGCTCAGTTTCTGCAGAGTGTACACAAATTACCGTTCATACACAACAAGAAGAATTTGTTTCCTGAAAGCACCTTTCCTATGTCATTTCTACATGCCCATGTGTTTGTGTGTGTGGAATGGAATATAATATGTATTTTTCTCTAAAATGTATTTTTTTCGACAAATACTTACTGATGGCATTAATATATGGAAGGTACACTTAGCTTACAGATTTCAGCCTAAGAATCCATACACAACCAGGGAAGCAACTCTAGAGAGTTGTTACCAAGAACCCTGAGTAGTCTCCCTTTACCCCAATAGTGTACTCACGCCAGTCTTATCTTAGCTTGCTGGCGGCATGCGGAGCAGGCGGGAGGGTCCTCTGAGTAATGCCATCGGTAAGTATTTTTCGAAAAAATACATTTTAGAGAAAAATACATTTGTTTCTACAAAATCCATACCGATGGCATTACTATATGGAAGAATAACGAAAAGGAGGAGGGTGCCGCCCCCTATACCCCAACTGCATTACGCTTAGTACGGGACAAGGTGCAACCTCCCAACGATTTCAGCCAAGCGTTACCTATGGCGTCTGAGGTGCCCGGAGGGAGTGTTGCGTCACTGAGATGTCCCCCACCAGGGCCAGGTTGGCGCGTTGGCCGGAGAGGTCTCGCAGATAAAAGCAGGCAAAGGTGGACTCGCCACCCGACAGCCGCCACAATGTCCCTCACAGCGCAGTTGTGGTCGAAGGCGACGCTCGCTGAGACCGCTCTGATTTCATGGGCTCTGATGCGCAGGCATTTCACCCCCACCTGGGAGAGGTCCTCATAAGCGGACCGTATGACCCAGCGCAACCATGACAAAACCGTCTGCACGGTGATGTCGTTGGGGCCCGGGGACAAGGGTAGGAAGAGGTGCGACCGGCCTCTCCGAACAGGTTTAGATCTGCGCAAGTAGATCTTCAATGCCCGGACAGGGTCCTGTTGCCAGGACTCCCGGGAAGAGTCGAGACCTCTGAGTGGGCGGAGGCTAATCACCTGAGCCGAGACCGAGGGGAGTGTGTTTTTGCCCAAAAATTAATTTTCTTTAAAATGTATTTTTTCGAAAAATACTTACCGATGACATTACTAATTGGAACCTTTGCTTAACTCATAATTTTAGCCAAAAAATTTACTGTGTCCCTCATACTAGGGGAGGCAACCACTGTGAGGCCATAGCCCGGATACCCTGAGTGGTCTCCCGTACTACCTTATACGGTGGTGCACTCACCCTTTCCCGGCCAGTGACCGAGCCTAGCACCACTGCGGCAAGCGGGGTAGGAGGGAGGGACCTCTGAGTAATGTCATCGTTAAGTATTTTTCGAACAAAATACATTTTAAAGAAAAATTAATTTATTTTCTCAAAATCATTACCGATGACATTACTAATTGGAATTACGAAAAGGAGGAGGGTGCCGCTAGTTTGAACCCCTCCCAAAACCTGTGAAGCGAGCCGACTATCGAGGCCCCTCCCATTGCGCCCACTCCCCATAATTTTAGCTAGGCGTACCTATGGCGCCTGCAGCGCCGGGAGGGAGTGTTGCGCTGCCGACATGTCCCCCACAAGGTCAAGATTAGTGCTTACTTACTTACTTACGCCTGTCACCCCTACCCGGGCATAGGCCGTCGACGAGAGACCTCCAGCGACTCCTGTCCTGTGCTTCTCCTTCGATTTTACTCCAAGTAGTTCCCATTCTCTTGATGTCTGCTTGGAGGTCTCGACGCCAGGAGTTTCTCGGCCTACCTCTTTTCCTCTTTCCCTGGGGGTTCCATGACAATGCCTGCCTAGTGATACTGGAAGCTGGCTTTCTCAGACTGTGACCAATCCATCCCCATCTTCTTCGCCCAATTTCATTCTCTGCTGTTATCTGCTCTGTTCTCTCCCAGAGTCTGGTGTTGCTGATCTTCTCTGGCCAGTGGATTTTCAAAATTCTTCCAAGGCAACTGTTTATGAAGATCTGTACTCTGTTTACTGTGGTTTTTGTCAATCTCCAAGTCTCTGCGCCATATAGGAGAACTGCTTTTACGTTGGAGTTGAAAATCCGGAATTTGGTGTTTTGTGACAGCTCTCTGGAACTCCACACTTTTTTCAACTGGAGAAAGGCTGCTCTGTCTTTACCGATTCGTGCTCTGACATCTGCATCAGTGCCGCCTTTTTTGTCTATGATGCTCCCGCGATAGGTGAAGGACTCCACCTCCTCCAACGGGGTGCCAGCAAGCAAGACTGGTTCTTCCCTGGTTCCATTCAGCCTCATTGTCTTTGTTTTGTTTGTGGATGGTGAGGCACACTTGGGACGAGATGTCAGCAAGCCTCGTGGTCTTGTCCTGCATTTGTTGATGAGTGTGGGACAGTAATGCCAAGTCCTCTGCAAAATCGAGGTCGCCAAGCTGTGTCCACAGTGTCCACTGTATTCCGCTTCTTCTCTGCTCTGTGGTCCTCTTCATGACCCAGTCTATGGCCAGTAGGAAGAGGAACGGAGATAGCAGACACCCCTGCCTGACACCGGTTCTGACCTGGAGCTCCCTGGTGAACTGCCCTTCATGGATCACACGACATGTCATGCCATCGTAGCTGCTCTTGATCAGGCGGACGAGCTTTGTGGGTACACCGTAGTGTCGGAGTTTCCACAGAGTCTCTCGGTCCACGCTGTCAAATGCTTTCTCGTAATCCACAAAGTTGACGTACAGTGGGGAGCTCCACTCCAGAGACTGTTCCACGATGATGCGGAGAGTGGCGATCTGGTCTGTACATGATCGGTTTTTCCTGAATCCTGCTTGCTGGTCTCTCAGCTGGGGGTCAACGGAGCTCTTCATTCTCTCCAGGATGATCCTGTTGAAGACCTTTCCTGGCACTGACAGCAAGGTGATTCCTCTATAGTTGGAACACTTGCTGAGGTCACCTTTCTTGGGAAGCTTGATTAGGTACCCCTCCTTCCAGTCAGCCGGCATCACCTTCTCTTCCCAGATCTTTCCAAACAGTGGGTACAGCATCTCTACTGTTGTCTCTAGGTCTGCTTTCAGAGACTCCGCTGGGATGCCATCTGGCCTTTCTGCTTTGCCGTTCTTCAAAAATGCCACTGCTCTTCTGATCTCTTCCCGGCTGGGTCTGTCACAGCTGATGGGTAGGTCGGTCTCTGCTGGCTGGATGTCTGGGGGGTTGGGTGGACTGGGTCTGTTCAGTAACTCTTCAAAATACTTGGCCCATCTGTCGAGTTGGTCTGCTCTGTCTGCAATAGGCTTGCCTTCCTTGTCTTTTACTGGTCTTTCTGTATGGCCATACTTGCCCGACAATCTTCTGGTAATGTCGTAGAGCTGTTTCATGTTGCCGCTGCCTGCTGCCTTTTCTGCCTCTGCTGCCAGGCTGTCTGTGTAGGCCCTCTTGTCTGCCCTGATACTCCTCTTCACCTCGCGGTTGGCTTCCGAGTATTCCTCCTGTGCCCTTGCTTTGGCTGCTCTCGTGCGACTGTTGTTGACAACTGCTTTCTGCTGCTTCCTCACTTCTATCTTCTTCAAGGTCTGTGCTGACAGCCAGTCCTTGTGATGGTGTTTCCTGAACCCTACAGTGTCTTTGCAGGTTGAGTTCAGCGCCTCTCTAACTGCCTTCCACTGCTGATCTGTGGTGACCACCTCCTCTTCATTTACTAGCTCCTGTAGCGCTTGAAACCGGTTGGACAGCACCAGTTTGAACTCTTCTCTCACTCCAGTCTCTCTCAGGAGGCCTACATTATAGCGCTGTCTTCTTGTTGTCTCTGTGCGGCTTTTTTTTAACGTGAGCTTTATTCTTAAGGTGAGCAGATGGTGGTCTGAGGCGATATCTGCTCCCCTCAGCACCAGTTTGAACTCTTCTCTCACTCCAGTCTCTCTCAGGAGGAGTACATTACAGCGCTGTCTTCTTGTTGTCTCTGTGCTGCTTTTTTTTAACTTGAGCTTTATTCTTAAGGTAAGCTGAGGCGACATCTGCTCCCCTCCTCACTCGAACATCTTGAAGGGATCTTCTAAATTTCTTGCTAATGCAGATATGGTCTAATTGGTTCTCTGTAGTATGGTCAGGTGAGACCCACATTACTTTGTGTATTCTTCTGTGTGGGAAGATGCTGCCTCCAATGACAAGTCTGTTTAGAGCACAAAAGTCTACAAACCTCTCCCCGTTCTCACTCATCTCCCCTACTCCCTGTCTCCCCATCACCTCTTTGTATCCGGTGTTGTCCTCCCCTATTTTGGCATTAAAATCGCCCATGACGATGGTGATGTCTCGCTCTGCACATTTGTCCACGGCACTCTGGAGTCGGTCGTAGAACTCTTGTTTCTCTTCCTCGTCACTGTCATTAGTGGGCGCATAACACTGGATGACGTTCAGCTTGAGCTTTTTCTTGGTTCTAAAGGCTGCTGTGATAATTCTTGGCCCAAGAGGTTCCCAGCCCATCAGCGCTCTCTGTGCCACTGGTGACAGCATAAATGCTACTCCTTCTGTATGGGGGGCATTCTCCTCTTCATGACCCGAATACAGAATCATCTCCCCACTTAACAGCCTTTTCTGGCCAGACTTGCCTTCCATCTGGCTTCACTGATACCTAGCCGGCAGGGAAAGGTTGTACTTTTGCATTTCCGCTGCTATCTGGGCGGCCTTGCCGCTCTGGTACATGGTCTTGACGTTCCATGTGCCCATGGTTGTGTCCCTGGATAGAGAGAGGTGGCTCGGTCCTGTGGCTTCCGAAGACTTCCGGCTTTCACCACAGGACGTCATAAATCTGGTAGAAGAACCTTCCTCCTCCAGGAAAGGAATTACTGTTTGTCTTTTCGTCGGCGTTTTTGTAGCTATTTCCTTTTTTGTAGGGTGGGGAAGCTACCCCCACGCCCAACCCCCTTTCTAGGAGGACCAGGGGTTTACTGTCGGGGTCACCTTCCCTTAGACCATGTTGGTTCACGGCACCTTATTTCATTCGGTGCACCCCTCTCGCGAGGGACCCCCTATCCACCACCCAGGGGACGCGCCTCAACGCCATATGGTCCCAGCGCGAGGTCAAGATTAGTGCGCTGGCCGGATAAGTCTCTTAGGTAAAAGCGGGTGAAGGTAGACTCAGCACGCCAACCCATGGCTGCCACAATGTCTCTCACTGCACAGTTTCTGTCAAAGGCGATACTCGCCACCACTGCTCGGACTTCATGAGCCCGGATGCGCATCGTTTTCGCTTGTTCTGGGGCGAGCTCTTTATACGCCTCACGGATAACCCAACGTATCCATGACGAGATAGTTTGTGCCGAAATGTCTCATCTGCCCGGAGGATAGGGCAGGAAAAGGCGTGAGCGCCCTTGTCTTAGTGGCTTAGTTCTGCGCAGATATACTTTAAGAGCCCTAACAGGGTCCTGAAGTCATGAGTCCCGTGTCTGATCCCTTGCCCTGAGCGGTCGAACTGTTACAACTTGTGGGGCGACATTGGAAACTCAGTTCTTTGCCATAAAGGCAGGGTCTGTCAGCAGCTGAACTGATCCATCAGTCCTATGTTGGAGACAGGTGGGACGTACCGAAAAGGCATGTATTTCACTAACCCATGAGGCTGTGGCAAGCGCAAGTAGGAAACAGGTCTTCCTAGTAAGATCTCCCAACCTTGCTACCTGTAGTGACTCGAATCTCTTAAGAGTTCAGCCAGGTGAGCACCCAAGACAGGTCCCATCGTGGAACTAACAGATCAAAATGGGACATCAGATCTGCCAAGTCTTTGAAAGCTCCCGGATCGGGTCGTCCCAAGTGTCTATATGTGTCTGCCACCATTGCCAGGTAACCGCTTATGGTAATGGGTGCCAACTTCTGTCTGACGAAAAGCCACAGGAAGAACTCGGCCCACTGGGGAGTAGTTAGATCCGAGGGGGAAAGTCGCTCCGTGGCGCACCAGGACTGGAGCACGTGCCACTTCCCTTCGTAGACATTACGAGTTGAGAGCCTTCTGGCTGTAGAGATAGCCTCCACTGCAGGACCCGAAAAGCCTCTAGCTGAGAGGGCTTGCCGGACAATCTCCACGCGTGTAGCATCAGCTGTTCCGGGCACGGGTGGAATAGATGCTGCTTTGGTTGTTTGAACATTGTACTCGGAGTGGGAAGTATCTAAGGCGGGTCCGTCGCCAGAGCCAAGAGATCGGTGGTCCAGCTCTTGGACCAGTTAAAAGGGGCCACAAGTATCATAATCGTGTTGCTGTCCCTGAGTTTCTGAATGATCTTCGGAACCAGCACTGTGGGAGGAAACACGTACACCTGGAGTCCTTCTCAAGAAATGGATAGCGCGTCCACGGCCCAGGCTAGTGGATCCGGAACGGGGGAGACGAACAGGGGAAGCTTGTTGTTCCATCTCGTGGCAAAAAGATCGATCATCAGTGTCTCCCAATGCGCGCAGATTAGCTGGAAGATATCTGGCCGAAGAGACCACACCGTGTGAAGCATCTGATGAGTATGCAGAGGGAGGGTGCGCGCGTTACCCCTTGGTTCTGGATGTATGCGACGAATGTCGAGTTGTCGGAGAGCACGAGCATCTCGTTTTGCGTTAGTCGATCTTCCCAAGTGATGAGTGCTAGCCACACCGCTTTCATCTCCAGCCAATTGATATGTCTGCCTGCCTCTACTTCTGTCCACCAACCCGAGGTCGTGGCAAACTGCGGTAACAGGTGGTCTCCCCAACCTGAGCTGCTCGCATCCGTGCAGATAGATAGGTGAGGCGGCGGGGAGTAGAGGGGAATCCCTGATGCTAGCCAAGTACTGTCTGTCCAACGCCACAGATGAGACTGTACTAACTCCGTTGTCGGGACCAAAGTCTCCAGATCTCCTGAGAAGGGGCACCAATATAGGAGTAGGTGAAGCTGAATCGGTCGCGCATACAGTCTGCCTAGAGTAAGGAGCTCCGCTGCTGCGCTTAGCAGGCCTAACAGACGAAGCCAGGATCTGGCCGGTAGGGCTTCCGCGCGAATCGCTCCAAGCGCTGCTTCCATTACAGTCTGAATCCATCCCTCCGGTAGTCTTACTCGATTTAGATCGGTTAAAAACTCCATGCCCAGGTGGACAAAACAGCGAGACGGTACCAAATCGGACTTGCCTCCGTTGACTAGGAATCCCAGATGACAGAGTAGTGCGAGCAGGCCATCTCTGCCTGTCTCCAAAATGCACGCCACCTGGTTCCGTAACAGCAAGTCGTCCAGGTAGTTGGAAGTCGAACTGGAAGCTGTCTGTTGGAACCTTGCCATCACTCCGTCCACAATTCTGGTAAACACCCAAGGACTGAGGTTTAGTCCGAAAGGTAGGGCCCGAAACTGGTAAACAATCCCTTGAAAGGCGAAGCGTAGGTAACGTCGCGAGGCCGGATGGATGGGAACGTGCAGATACGCATCCGCGAGGTCGAGAATTACTGCAAAGTCCTAAGGACGTACCGCTGCTCGCAGCGCTCTGGCCGTCTCCATCTTGAAGTGTAGTGCCACAATGAATTTGTTTAGCGCCGAAAGATCGATGATCGGAGTCCATTTCACCCCTGGTTTCAGTACGAGGAAGAGACGACTGTAGAAAGCGGGAGAGTCGCAACGCAGGACCACCTCCGTGGCCTCCTTCTGTAAAAGTGCCTCCACTTCGCTCTGTAACGCTGTCGCCCTGTCTCGTTCTAATGGTACTCGCGTCCAAAGGGGGGAGTGTCTCAGTGGGGCAGGTGACTGGAAGGAGATCCTCACGCCCTCCGTCACTGTCGAGAAGATCCAAGGGTCGTCCGAAAACAGCTGTTTCCATGCTCCGCTGTGAAGAGCTAACCTCCCACTGACTGGAGACCCAGCAGGTATCGGTGGGAGGATCGGGGACAGGTCAGCAAGCCCGGCCGTGGCCCCGTTGCCGAGAGCCTCTGGACCAGGGAGTGGAGGGTGCGGGGAAGGCACGCAAACGCACCGGAAGGGAGAAGGCTCCGCCTCTGCCTCGGGACTGTCGGGAAGAGGAGGGTCTGAAGAACCGCAGGGCATGACCCACGGCTCTGCAGGCTGATTGAAAGCGTGCCGAGACTACTCTAGCTGGGGCTGGCCACAGATCCTTGTTGGACTCCCGTACCTCCTGCCACACCGGCGTCGGTCCGAACAGTAGGTTGCCGCCCAAGGGTGCATGTCGCAATTGCGCCTTCAATGAAGCTGGAAGTGTAGTGCATTATTTCAGAAGCTCGTCCCGTCATAACAGATCACAATTCGAAGCCGCCGCCATGGCGTTGACTGAAGCATGGAAGGCCGCTCTATTCGCCGCAATCAGTACCGCGTGGATCTCCCGTAAGGGAGCTGAAGCCCCAAGATCCCAGGTGTTCTCCATCCTCCTGACCACCGACTGTGTCGCCATCTCCAGGAAACCACTGCACGCCAGGGAATTCCGAACCAGTACGGCTGTCTTGTCCAGTCCCGCCGACAGGGAACGCTGTGTTAGTCCTGCTTGGACGAAGGCCTCCTTGTCCACCGTAGGAAGAGTACAGCTGAATGCCTGGGAGTGTCTCGCATACCAGTCTTGACGGAAATCCACGTCGATTCCCACTGGCCAACGCCTGTCGGAGAAGAATCCCTGCTCTCCAACTCCGTCCATGCGAAGATGCGCTGATAACGCCTCCGAGAGGTCCCCGAAACCTGCCGGTTGAGGTAGAGTCTTGATGCGCTTGGACGAAGGCAGTTCTGCTCACTGGCTGCAATGAAACTTCTCGCATCATCTCCAATGATCAGGTCATCATCAGCTTTGTGGTGGTACGCTTCCCTGAACTGTACCTCCTTGAGCAGTTCCCCATGCTTGTTTGCCAATGCGACTGGCCTCAGATAGCGCTCAAACAGGTGGTGCTGCAACTTGAATATTGTTCTTCTTAAGATGTGCACCATTGGCTGGTCGCACTGAAGGGCTACGTTTGGTGTGTCAAACACCTCAAGGGCACTCTTTAGGAACATACAGTACAACTTAGAGGTAGGTGACCTGAAAATGGTACACAGGCGGTCCAGGCGATCTGCTTGTCTGCTTGATCTGTCAGAGCGGGCTAGCTTCTCTTTCTTGAAAAATTCCTTCAGCGCCTCCCAGTTCTCAAGTAAACGGGGCAGGCAGACTCTGAGGCTGAGCCATCTGGTGGAGACGTGCTTCAGAATTTTCTTCCCCTTGACCTCATAATGGAGCTGAACAGGTCCAACAGTCTGGTTGAGCTCTTGTCGAGATAATAATATACATCGACAAGAAGCTCATCCACTTTTAGGGACAGCTGCGAAGATGCTGCAAAATAAATACATTTGAAATAAGACACTGAGAGAGAAGAAAAAATCAATCGCAATTAGAGAAGAAAACAAACATGTACGGCTTATTGCTTTTTGTCCAACATGAAGGTAATTTCGAAGATGGGTCACTAAACAGGGTCTGAAAAAATTATTATCACAGTTGGATTTGAAACTAGGACCTTTCGATCGAAAAAAAATTAATTTAACTCTAAAATGTATTTTTTCAAAAAATACTTACCGATGACATGACTGTCAGGAAATAGTCTACTTGCTTACCAATTTTAGCCTAAGACCCAAAGGGTCCCCCCAGGAGGCTCTCGGGGATCCCTAACAGGGACGAGAGTAGCCTCCCCTGCCCATCCGGTCACGTGCCCGGTGGTGTTTCCTTTAGACAGTTGTCTACGGAGTTACCAGCGGCAAGCGGGGAGGAGGGAGGGACCTCCGAGTCATGTCATCGGTAAGTATTTTTCGGAAAAATACATTTTAGAGAAAAATTAATTTGTTTCCTCAAAACACATTACTGATGACATGACTGTCAGGAAGAATGACAAAAAGGAGGAGGGTGCCGCACAATCCCTTTAAGAAACCTCTTCAGGGACGAAGACGGCCCGTCACTCCTGATCACACACTCCTGACAATTTTAGTGAAGTGCCACTTAAAGCGCCGAGGGCGCCTGGAGGGAGTGTTGCGCCGCAGAAGTTGCCCACCAGCGTAAGGTTGTCGCGCTGGACTGTCAGGGCGCGGAAGTAGAAGCGGGCGATGATAGATTCATCCCGCCACCCCACCGCAGCCACAATGTCCTTAACCACACAGGCGCGGCGAAGGCGAGACGTGCGGCCCTAGCGCGCACTCCATGGGCGCGGTTCCTCAGTGCCTCGGCTCCCTGTGGGGAGAGGTCACAATAGGCGGACCGTAATACCCAGCGGAGCAAGGAGGAGAACGTTTGGGCTGAGAACGGTTCTGCCGGCGGTCGGCAGCAAAGAGACGAGTCCGTCCCCTCTGCACGGATTTGTTGCGACGCAGGTAGATACGAAGAGCCTGCACCGGATCTCGCTGCAGAGTCCCCCGAGGAAGCCGGGTCGTGTAAGCGGCCGAGTGGCGATGACCGGAGGCGCTGTCAAGGGAGACCTAGGCTGAGCGGGAAGGAAGGATCCGGGAGTAGCTGAACGGAGCCATCCACTCGGAACTGCAGGCCGGCGGGGCGAGACGAGAGCATGTGGAGCTCGCTGACGCGGGGCGCCGTGGCGAGGGCCATCAGGAAGCAGGTCTCCGAGTCACGTCAGCGAAGCGGGCCAGATGGAGCGGTTCAACGGTCCGAAGTCAGCCAGGGGAGGACCAGGGAGGTCCCAGCGCGGGACAAGGGAGCGGGAGACCGGACGCTGCACGCCGAAATGCGCCATAAGTTCGGGCAGGTCCTTGCAGGCGCTGGGTCGGGACGGCCGAGGTGACGGTAGGCGTCGGCGATCAAGAGGGGTAGCTGCTGCACCAGAGGGGAGCCAACCTTGGTCTTGGACGAGCCAGCGAAGAAGTCCGCGAGCTGAGGAGTCGTCAGGCCGACGGTGGAGAGGCGGCGGTCAGAGCACCAGGCACGAAGCACGCCACTTTCCCTCGTAGACACGTCTGGTAGAAGGTCTGCGGGCTGAAGCGATAGCGTCCGCAGTCGCACTCGAGAAGCCTCCAGCAGAGAGAGCTTGCCGCACAATCGCCAGGCGTGTAGGAGAAGTCGCTCGGGGCAGGGGTGGAAGAGCGGCTGTCGGCGCTGCTCGAGCATCGTGCGGGGGGTGGGAAGAGGGAGGGTGAGCCCGTGGCGAGACTGAGAAGGTCGGAAGTTCACGATCCGGTCCAGGAGAACGGCCACCAGGAGAAGGACTGCGTTGCATCCCCGGAGGCTGAGCAGGACTTGAGGACCAGGACCGCCGGAGGGTAGGTGTAAGCGACCAGTCTGTCCCAAGGGATCGAAGAGCATCGACTGCCCAGGCCAGGGGTCGGGAAACGGGGAGATGAAGAGGGGAAGCCGGAGGCTCCACTTCGTGGCGAAGAGAACAAGGGGGGGGGGGGGGGGTCTCTCAATGAGCGCAGAACCAGCGAAGGATGTCCCAGCGTAGGGCACAATCCGTGTGAAGAAGCTGCCTCCGTCGCAAGAGGTAGGCTGCCAGGACGAACAGGTGACCTGGAGTGTGACGGGCTGGGAGGGAGAAGTCGCTGTCCTCGCACCAGCGAAGGGGGCGATAGAAGAGGAAGCAGAGGTTGGGAGAGCGGGTTCCTCCTGCGTCTGAAGGCAAGCCACGAATGAGGGGTTGTCGGAAGGACGAAGAGGTCCTGAGTCCAAAGATCATATCGCCAAGCGCCGAGGGCCTGCCGACTGCAACCAGTCCCAGCGGGTTGACGTGCCGCGAAGTCAGGTTCGCGGGCCAGCGGCCGGCCGACGAGCGAAAATTTGGAAGAAGGAGAGCGCCCCAACCGTCGAGACCGGCAACGACGCAGCAAGAGACGGGCAGTGGCGGGGTCAGGGGGAATCCGGGAGCCGAGCCAAGAATGTCCGTCCACCGAAGCCGATGGGCCGCAGCACAGGAGAGATCGGCACCAGGGTAGAGAGATCGCCGGAGGACGGCCTCCAGAGGCGGAGTACAGAAGACCGAGGGAAGGAGATCAGCCACCGCACTCATCAGGAGGAGGAGCTGGAGCCGCAGTCAGGTGGGGACCGCCGCGTCCGCAGCTACCCGTGGGCTAGAAAGGCACGAACTGGATCCGAGGCTCAGGAAGACGCACCAAGTTGCGGTCGGTCACCAAATCCATCCCCAGGTGAACAAGTGGCGAGAGGGCGAGAGGTCAGACTGTTGGCGCTGACCAAGGCGACCAGGCGAGCAAACCGGAGGAGGAGAGCATCCCTGCCCTACGAAGAGGGACCACTGACTGATACCGCAGAAGCCGGTCGACCAAGGAGGAGAACGGCTGGTGGAAGATCGAAGGTCTCGGGCAACCAAGGCATCCACGATCCACGCAAGGACCCAGGGCTGAGGGGGAGACCACACCGGAGAGGCCGAGCTGGAAACGGTCCCGTCGACGGCAAGCGAAGACAACGGCGGGGGCGGGAGGCATGGGGACGCATAGAAGCAACGGGAAGGTCCAGGCTGGCGGCGACGACCAAGGGCTGAAGGCGACGCGAAGGGTCCGAGGCGGGGGAGCCGTGCCGAGCGACGAGCACCATCGCAACTTCCCAAGGAAGAGCGGAGACCTGCGCGCGAAGGGCGAGGGCCTTGGTCCGAAGGGGCGGGAACTCAATCCACAAGGGTGGCGCTGGGCCCACAGGCCTAGAAGGGTTCCTTCAGAGACTGCCAGGCAGGGCCAAAAGACGCGGGTACCCACAGGAGCACGGTAGAGCTGCGACGTCGCATCAGGGGAGATGGTCAGGAAGGAGCCAGGCCACCACGAACGAAGGAAGGCAAGGGGCGGAGGGTTCGAAGCCACACGGAAGATCCACTAGAGCTGGGAAGGGTTGCCGCAAGCACGAGCGCCGGCGGAACCACCGGAGGCAGCGAGCACGAAGGGGAGCGAGTGGCCAGCGAACCGGGGAGCCGAAGGCTAGGACGCCAGCAGGCCAGCGGCGAATGCAGGACGCCGAGTCATCCACCGGAGAGGGTTGGGGAGACGCTGCAGGCGAAGGGTGCAGGGAGCGGGGAAGAGGATGTCCCGAGGAGAACGACAGCGCCGAGCCCAAGGCGAAGGTCGACAGAGACACCGGAGGGAGTCGAGCGGGCGGGCGACGAACGTCGGGCGCCGCAACTATCCAGGCAACGAGGGCGAAGACGTCGATCCCCACTGCACTGGGTGTACCCCAAAGGGCACCCATCCAAGTGCTAACAGAGCGCGACGTAGCTTTACTTCGGTGAACAGACGAGAACCGGTGAAAACGTGGAAAGGCCATAGGCGCCAGGGGAAACGGCCCGAAGTTCCGAGGTACGTGAAGGACGAACCAGACGCAGAGCGCGAGGCTCAAGGAGGGGGCACGTAGCTGGCTGGGGGACTCGACGGAGGAGTCAGCGGGTTGGAAGGAGGGTCATAAGGCCGACTAGGGTACCAACAGGCGATAAGGGTCGCGGTGCCCGGGGCTCAAGGAGGGGGCACAAGCGGCTTGGCGACTCGCCATAGGAGTCAGCGGGCCCAGAGACTGAGGCCGAAGTGAGAATGAAGGCGACAAGGTCGCGGTGCCCGGCTCGAGGAGGGGGGCACATAGTCGGCTAGACGACTCGCCGTAGGAGTCAGCGGACTTAAGGCTGGGGCCGAAGGCCGACGCGTGAACTAATTGGCGACAAGGTCGCGGTGCCCAGGGCTCAAGGCGGGGGCACATAGCGGCTTGGCGACTCACCGGAGGAGTCCACAGGCTTAGGAGGGGTCGCGAGGCCAACGCGTCTACAATAGGCGACAAGGTCGCAGTGCCCGGGGCTCAAGGAGGGGGGCACGTAGCCGGCTTGGCGACTCGCCGGAGGAGTCAGCGGGCTGAGCAGGTCCGAAGGCCAACGCGTAGACTAGTTAGCGACAAAGTCGCGGTACCCGGGGCTCAAGGAGGGGGGCACGTAGCCGGCTAGGCGACTCGCCGGAGGAGTCAGCGGGCTTAGAAGAAGGGCCAAAGGCCGACGCATAAGCTAATTAGCGACAAAGGTCGCGGTGCCCGGGGCTCAAGGAGGGGGGCACGTAGCCGGCTTGGTGACTCGCCGGAGGAGTCAGCGGGCTCAGGAGGGGCCGCAAGGCCAAGCGTCAACTTCTTCCTTTTTTTTTGGTTTTTTGTATGTAACAGGCGACAAGGTAGCGGTGCCCGGGGCTCAAGGAGGGGGGCACGTAGCCGGCTAGGCGACTCGCCGGAGGAGTCAGCGGGCTTAGAAGAAGGGACGAAGGCCGACGCTTAAACTAATTAGCGACAAGGGTCGCGGTGCCCGGGGCTCAAGGAGGGGGGCACGTAGCCGGCTTGGCGACTCGCCGGAGGAGTCAGCGGGCTTGAGGTTTGGCCGAAGGCCGACGCGTGAACTAAAGGCGACAAGGTCGCAGTGCCTGGGGCTCCTTTTTTAAGGAGGGGGGCACGTAGCCGGCTTGGCGACTCGCCAGAGGAGTCAGCGGGCTTAACGCGTCTACGAATAAGCTACAAACTTACCAGGGACGTGAGGTGTGGGGTATCCCAAGTCCGAGGGGAGCTTGAACAATCCCACCGTGCCGCGGGAGGTCCCAAGGAAGGCAGAAAGTCGCGGGTCGCTCGGCGGTGGAAACCTGAGTAGAGACCAAGAACCTCCAGTCAAGAGGGGCAGCCAGCACAGCCGATGACAGAGGAGCAGGCCGCACCCGGTCGACAGACTGTGTGGCGGACACCAGGCCACTGGAAGTCGCCGTCCTGGGCAGATGCTCACTTGGTACTGCAACACATACCCATACATGAAAGGTGACGGGCGGCGGGCAACTAACGCCGCCAGTTAAAGCTCCGAAGTAAGTAACGAGCAAAACTCACTGTGAAATGCGGAGAGAAAACAAACAGAAGTCCGAGCCAAGCACGACATCCGGCCCCGCAGGGCGAGACATAGGAAGCGGCCGAGACTTTACCTTTTCATGGCGGAACGGCAGAGTGACGAAGCACAAAGCACCGGACACTAGGTCACTGGAAGTCGCCGTACTGGGGAGAGGCGCACTTGGTAACTGCAACCCAAACCCAAACATGAAAGGTGACCGGCGGCGGGTAACGCCGCCATTTAAAGCTTCGAAATTTAAGAAACACGCGAAACTGACAGTGAAATGCAAAGAGAAAACAACAGTAGCTCGAGCGAAGCCCGACGTCCGGCCCAGCCAGGCGAGACGTAGGAAGCGCCCGAGACTTTACCTTTCCATGGCGGAACGGCCGAGTGACGAAGCACAAAGTACCGGACAGTAGGTCACTGGAAGTCGCCGTACTGGGGAGAGGCGCACTTGGTAACTGCAACCCATACCCAAACATGAAAGGCGACCAGCGGCGGGTAACGAACCCCGCCATTTAAAGCTTCGAAATCAAGAAACACTCGAAACTCACCGTGAAATGCGGAGAGAAAACAACAGTAGCTCGAGCGAAGCCCGACGTCCGGCCCAGCCAGGCGAGACGTAGGAAACGGCCGAGACTTTACCTGTCCATGGCGGAATGGCAGGGTGACGAAGCACAACCACCGCGCGACGGAAGCCTAGAAGGTTCCAGGGCCAGCCAAGTGCACGAGGCACAGACGAGGGCTAACAGAGAAGACGGAGGCCACGCCAGAAGCAGTAGACGAGAGGCTAGGCGAAGGCAGGCCGGTAAGGGACGGTCGAACCGTACACAGTCTTTCCAAGGGTCAGAGGCTCAGGTAAAAGCGTCCGAACACTAACAGCGAAGCAGACAACTGGCTAAAGGAGACACCACCGGGCACGTGACCGGATGGGCAGGGGAGGCTACTCTCGTCCCTGTTAGGGATCCCCGAGAGCCTCCTGGGGGGACCCTTTGGGTCTTAGGCTAAAATTGGTAAGCAAGTAGACTATTTCCTGACAGTCATATCATCGGTAATGTGTTTTGAGGAAACAAAATGATTAGGGCTTAACGTCTTTTGTCCATCACATGGGAGAGATTTCAAAGATGGGGCACCAAAAAAAGGTCTGAACAAATTTTGACCCAAGCTGGATTCGAACCCAGCACCTTTCGGTCGAGAGGCGAACACTTTCACCACCGAGTCACCCAGCTCCCCACCTTTCAAATGAGAGTCGACAGCACAAACATATGTCATGTACAAAGCACACAAACATTACGCAAAGTCTGGAGACAAGATCAATCAATGTGTCTTTTTTGTGATTACCATTATGAGCTGCGATGTGTATCAGATGACACACACAGCCAGACAGGAAAATGTTTGGATGCTTCTGCCTCATGAATCCGTTCACCCCCTTAGTTTCCCCAACCATGACGTTAGCATTGTCACAGCCCAGGGCAATACAATTCGTCCATGGAATGGCAGAAGCCTCCAGCTCATCTTCAATAAGCTTGAAAATGTTTTCACCTGCAAGCAAAATGACCAAAAATGTAGAACCGAACTAGAAAACAAGAATGCCAACGTTAAGTTTACCAGGGACGACCACTGGCCCAATACATACTCACTTTCGCTTCACATGAGACAATAATGTTGACAGAAAAATAGTTGGAGATGACCTGACAGCAAACCCATCTCACACAAGCGCACACACAAATTTACATTTCTAAATCATTCTTTTTTTGTTTATTACTATCAACCCATCTCACACAGTTGCACATACACAATTACGTATAGTGGTACACATTTCTTAATTAATCCATAGCACACAAGTGTATACACATTTACATTTCTTAATTATTGTGTGCAACACTTACCTGTGGCACAATCAGACAGGAATGGAAGTGACAACAGCTCTGACTGCACCAAGCCAGTGTTGAGGTTTAATGTCCGCACGACCAATGGGAACATCTTCTCGTTTGCATCGTTACTTCCATCGGTGGAAATTGTAAACGGTCCCTTCTTCATCCTGTTCACAAGTTCCTCTTTGAAGCTTTTCCCTATTTTCTTTACAATAGCAGTTGATTTGCTCCGTCCACAAGCGAAGTCAGCTGCTATTTTTGAGTCCTTGAACATCAACTTGAAAGCTTAACTGAAACGATCAGCTGCGGCGAGCGGCAGGTTGAATTCTGCGATAAGTTCAACCATCATGGTTTCAGCGCGAGTAACCTCTTCAACTGTCGGCCCGGTCACCTTCTTCTGAGCAAAGAAGTTCGTGATGGCATTAGCACTCTTCGGCTTTGATGCATTAACATGTTTTTGTGCCTTGACATGCCTCCTGCAGTCATCAATACCGCCAAGGGCTATAGAAAAATCGCATCTGCATGCAATGCAAAAGGCATACTGTGGGCCTTTCTCGCTCTTCTGAATCAAAGGATACCTTTCTGCATATTGCGAACGAAAGGTCTGCACTGAAGTAGCAACAACTTTCTTCTTTTTCCTCGAAAACAAAATTCCGCTTTCTTCATCACTTTCGTCGGTTTCGTGCATATGCTTGCTCTCTTTCGTAGCCATGTTTAATCAACGCGTGATCGTGCGGCACAAAATGGTCGCCAGTAAAACCCCTAGTAGCAGTGCGCGCATGCGCGGGGAGAATACTATACGCGCGACTATGTCTCCAGACGGACTTGCGCTCACTCGAACAAAATCGTATTTTCGACCAGCCCAAAATTGTAATTTTTGACAAGCAACCGTAGTTCCGTAGTTTGTGGTCAATTTTCGTAGAAACTACGGGAAAATCGTAGGGGTAGGCAGCTCTGTCAGTACGCCCAGAACGAGACTTGCGCAAGGCTCTGTCCACGTCTACTGCCCAGAGGTGCCTACCCCTCTTAGACCATTTTGTGTAATGGGCTGCTTAAAAATGTGTATTTTGTGTAATCATTTCAGCGCAACACGCAACGAAAAAAATACACCACAGCAAACAAATTAAAAATAAAGACATTTATCCATACTGTTAGTTATTTTATTCACACAATATCAGGTATCGCTGTAGCAAGTTTGGGTTTGAAGTTGTGAATAGTATTAGTATTTGCAAATTTTTTTATTTTTTATTTTTTTTTTTTGGGGGGGTGGGGGGGGGGGGGGTAAAAATATGGTCATTTTAGACATATTTCTTGAGCTCTTGTGACCCCTCGAATTTTCCGAGGGATCAACAAAATTAGTGTTCATATAAAGGTCTTTTCATCAGGTATCTTTGTACCAAGTTTGGGTTTGAAGTTGTGAATAGTATTTGAGAACATGTCCCAAAATAGCTATTTTTGATATATATTTCCTGATCCTCTATAACCTTGACCTTTGTGAGAAACTATCATTAAAACTGGCATGTTTAGACAGGTCTTGCCACAAAGTATCCGGCCAAGTTTGAAGACTGTAGCTTCAATATTCTCCGAGAAAATGCCAAAGTTAAAGTCTCAGAACATACTCACTTTTACTTCGCACGTGAGCCAAAAATGTCTTTCGTGCATGACAGGTAGCTGTTACTTAACATGCATCAGTAAAAAGGGGATCTGTTACTGCGACACATTAGTGTTCATGCATTTCCAGTATGCCGATACACTGTAAGTCTCCTACCTGGTCGCCAGATGTCAATGTTTACACCTGCCACTGTACGGTATATTCACAGTCTAGACAACATGTAATAAGCGGCATTGAACGATGTTGTGTCTCATACACGATCGGATAGAAGTATCAGTGTTGTAAAGACAATGCACGTACTACACTGACGTGTGACCAATGTGTGTCAGTGTCCATAGAGTCACCTACAGGTGCACCAAGGTGTAGCATCAGAGAAACGGAATATCAATTAGAACCTCCAAATTCAGCTTCATAATCAAGCCGTACGTCATTGCCGTTGTCAGTGCCTCAACCGTCGATCGCTCCAGCTGACACTGCCAACACGTGGTTATGCTGCCACGCGTTAGGTGGGAACACGTGTATACATCAAAGCTATCTGCTTTTGAAACCATGATTTTGACCGTAATGCGCATGCTAGCACTGCAAAGATGACTGCATACCACGTACAAAAGTACGCACGCACTGTCACTGAGGACCCTGTAATGTAAACATGATGTGTCAGTGCGACGGGCGAGGTCACCACACGCGCGGCGAGGCTCGCGTATCACCGGGTGCGCGATATAAAACACCTAGCGGTTTTCTGGGCTGCACGGTAGAGACCGCCAACCAGTACAGCAGTTTGCCGGGCCGAACGGGTTAACGAAAAAGTGCTTTATGTCAGCTTTGGGATGTACTACTGCCTTGGCCTTGTGCCCAGCGGATTCCAAATGTCTTTGAATATCATACTTTTGTACGCGCCACTGTGAGCAACACCAAAGTCCTTTCTGCACACGTTGCATGCATTTGTAGCAGAGGAGCCCCCTGCTATCGCTAGTTACTACCCGCGAGTCAGACTTCAGGGTTTCAGTGCACGCTTGGCGCGCTGTGTGCGAGTATTCTTGCTGCCTAGACTAGTCAGTGTCTAGCGGATTACACGCCAAAGCTCAGTGACATAGTCTCTGGTTCCAGAGGCTGGGGAGCCTATATAAAGCGGCCGATCTTCAGTCCACAAAAAAGGGCCCCCGCCCCCCCTCCCCCCACGTAAATTGCGTATTTTGGAGGAGCTAGTCGTATTCGCGTAACTTGAGCCGAAAATGCGTAAAATTACGAACCAGCGCGTAAGGTAGGCACCTCTGCCTGCCACTCGGCTGCGGCGTGCAGTAGCAAGGGGCTCCGCTGTCCTGTGGCTACTGCCACCTGAGGGATGCACCAAAGGGCGCTGCCGACCATGCTCTCCTGTTGAGTGAGTGGGGGGTCATAGACTCCGCTGTCCCGTGGCTGCTGCCATCTGATAGATGCGCTAAAGAGCGCTGCCGGCCACGAGTGGAGGGGGTACAGGGACCGCTGTCCCGTGGCTGCTGCCACCTGATAGTTGCGCTAAAGAGTGCTGCCGGCCACGAGTGGGGGGGCATAGGGTCCGCTGTCCCGTGGCTGCTGCCACCTGATAGTTGCGCTAAAGAGCGCTGCTGGCCATGTATGGGGGGCATTGGGACCGGTGTTCCACGGCTCCTGTCACCTGATGAATGCGCTAAAGAGCGCTGCCGACCATGAGCGGGGGGCACAGGGAGGGACAGTCCCGAAGCAGACGGCCAGGTCCGGCGAGAGAGCCCAGTATCCAAAGCAGCGTGCCTGCGAGAAGCCAAGGAGCCGGGCGGGAGTCGAACCTCGCCGGCAAAATGCTCCAGGTGCGGAGATAGGTCTCGGGAAGCCGCCAGGTGCTCCCGCCGGTAAAACCACGATAGCTGTGACCAGCTTTGCTCCTGCCAGGAGGAGCAGGTACCACACGGCCGAGAGGAAGAGCAGCTCGAACAAAGCAGGCATATTGAGTAAGCAGGCATATTGAGTGGTTATCGCTGGGCCACTGGAAGCCCTTACATTGATGACAGGTGCGAACTTGAGCACTGTAACAAACAAGCGGAACTATGAAAGAACCGTGCGTGGCCATGGCGGCCACGTAAGACCCGACCGGTCCTAGCCAAAGGCTTTAGCAACCACAAAAATCCAAAGATAATGCAGCTGTCTGCTGAGACTTACTTATGCCAACAGCCAGAGGCATTACCTCACCATATCCAAGGGAAGAGGAGGCAGAATTCCAATGAAAAACCAAAAAACACCAAGCCTGAAGTCAGGATGAAGGCTGAACGGTAATCCTTTCACAAGGAAGCTAAGCATAAGACTGGCGTGAGTACACTGCTCATGTACTCTATTGGGGTAAAGGGAGACTACTCAGGGTTCTTGGTAACAACTCTCTAGAGTTGCTTTCCTGGTTGTGTATGTATACACAATGGATTCTTAGGCTGAAATCGGTAAGCTAAGTGTAACTTCCATATAGTAATGCCATCGGTATGGATTTTTTGTAGAAACCAACAGTAATCTGTGAAGGGAATTTGTTCTTTAGTTTATTATTATGATGATTATACAGCTCTGACCCAACATATCGCGAATCGTTACATCGTGAATCCGGATATACAGAGATGTTTACCCCCCCAAAATAATGGAGTAATGGGCTATGCCAGAAAGAGTAATCTTGGGTAAAAAGAGTAATGCTTTCTGTCAGCACATTTGATCGTTCTCAAACGCAATCTCACTCAACAAGTTCTTACAAAGCCTTGCAGTTTTTATTTGCACTCGAAATGAGATACAAGTGAAAAGAAAAAAAAAATCACTGTGTTAATTCCGGCATGCCTACCCTCAATTTGAAGTTTCAGTATTAGCTATTTGAAATTTCAGTAATACTATTAAAATTTCAGTAATACTATTACTATTGTTACCTATTATTTCTGCACTGTTTTTTTATATTGTGCCTTTTATATTAGCACGAGCGCAAAAATAAAAATGACACACACACATCACTAACCAGGACACATATAGTTTGCACATCTCTGTAATGGGTTAAATAATGGTTGGTCCCCCCCCCCCCCCCCCTCCTCACTTAATTTTGTTATTTTTTTTTAAAACTTGCACATTGCGAAATTTTCTGATCATTGCACATAGGTCCAACCAAGGGAAAGCAGACACCGACAGGTTGGTTTAAATAAAGGGACGTAATCGAGCAAATTGTCCTAGTGTGCTTACTCCCCTTGTTATTATTTTATTTGACTAACTCCAACATTTACTTTATTTCTAGATTTAAAAGGCAACTAATATTAATGATAAATTAGGAAATCATATAAATTATTATTTTATGTACTAATGTTGGATCTGGTCATGGACCCGGTTATGTTTTGAAGTAGGATTTTGTTTGATCACTTTCTAAGAAAAAAAAAGCAAATTGGAATATGATTTAAAAAATCGTAGTTTTTGTTTTAAATAATCGTAATAGTGTGAAAAAAATCATAGTGGCGTAATCTATGCCAAAAATCGTAAGCAATTACTCCAAAATCGTAAGGGTAAACATCTCTGGATATATCGCAGGGGGGGGGGGGGGGGGGGGGGGGGGTACCTTGGATCCCCCCAAAAATCGTACCGACCGCGGACGGCAGTGAACCGCGCAATAATTTGTCACCGGCCTTGGCTTTCTCACGCTCCACAGGGTGCTGCACACAAACTTACGCGACAGCTAAGAAGGCGTCCACACATTGAACACCCACAAACCTTCTCCAGATAAAGAATACATACATACATACATGTATGTACATAAAGACAGTAGGAGACAGAGTCAGTGTATAATGAGGGCCTAGGTTTCTGGCACATGTCTCCCCACTTGACTGGCTGCTGGGCGCGTGGGAGCAGCTTCACACAGACCACAACGTGACCTCCTCCTAGATATGACCACATGTGTAAATGCGTTAATAGGAAACACTGATTTGATGCGCATCAAGGTCTATGCTTTTTACAGGTGTCAAGTTTCGCCACACTCGGCAGCCGGCGGTTATGACCTGAACACAGGCAATGATAGGAAGACCTTAGGCACAACTGTGAGGATAATGAATGTCTATGCTTGCTGCAGAGTTAGGCGGTCTGCTGTTGAAGTTAAAGAGAGGTGTGCTACCCTACTGCTGGTGCTCACCGGTCATCGTAATCGGATTTTCTCAAACAAAACACACTAGCAAGGTGATCAACCTATTCATTGAAGAACAAAGGCTACCTAACTTGTCTCGGAAATTGTATATTGATGTGTGTGAACGACATAAACGAGAACAGAAGATCTCCTTTGTGCGTGTGTAAAATCACAGGCGATAGATAATGCCTATGCACACGCCCCGATTCTCCGATTCTCCCCCCCCCCCCCCCCCCCCCCCCCCCCCCCCACCCACCCTCACTTAGCCTGATATCTCGCGGATGGATATATTGCGGTCCCATTTTGTGGGCCCCAACGACCGTGAAATGTCGGGTCACAGCTGTCTCATCATGACATGAAGATCTGGTCGTGAGAGTGCATGACATTAACAATGGGGTTCAGCTAGGCTTAAAGAAAATACTCGAGAAAATATGTCTATTTCTGGACCCCTATAACCTTGATCTTAGACGAAGCTCACTGAAATTGGGATGTTCAGAAAAATCTTGCTACTAAGTATGCTGGGGCCAAGTTTGAAGACTATGGCAAGAAAATGTCAGTGTTAAAGTTTACCAAGGATGGACAATGGACAGACAATGGATGACTCAGTACATGGCACATAAGCCAATAAAAATGTTCTCAGTGAGTTTGTATTTGCTGTAACAAAACACCCAGCCACCCAAAGCCCTTCTCACCATGATGCGAGCCAGCACTAACAAAGCACCCAGCCACCCAAAGCCCTTACCATCATGACGCCAGCCAACACTAACAAAACACCCAGCCACCCAAAGCCCTTCTCACCATGACGCGAGCCAGCATGAGGATCTGGTCCACAAAGGGTGTGACATCACTGGTGGGGTTCAGCAGGGCCTCCAAGGCCACCAAGGAGTTCAAGGTCGGGCAGATGGGCAGGTGGGGTGTCTCCAGCACGGCCTCCACAGGCAGCTGAACATCAGGCAACCTTTCAACAAATGCAAATGCATCAGTGACACGAATCTGCAGGGGTGGCACTGCATGGGTCACAGTGCCAAAAATTGAAATGAAAACGATCCTCAGACTAACTATGCCCCATAATCCATGGCAAGAGACATAAATTCTCATGAGCCCCTGCGGATGCAGAGGCTCACGAGAATGTATGCCTCTTGTAGATGGAACAGGCTGTCGGATTGTCAAATGGCTAACTAAAGTCTTCCATCTACAGGACACATAATAAATCCTACTGACCCCTTGCAGCCTGCATGGACACACTAGGATGGTATCCGGTACATGGCTGGCTTCTGCTTCAGTATAAAACACAGTAACACTTGCATTCAGCACTCACATCATTATTTTTCTTGTCTGCTGGCTACACTGCGTCCAAAGTAAAACCGATTTGACTCATATGAAATGGGTTCTGTACTACATTACAAAACACCAAGAGAGCAAACCACTAAACCATATAATGTGCTGCTGGTCAGCTAGCGAGAAGACATATTGTTTTGACAGACCAAACCCAAACACTTACTCAGCTGCCAATGTTAACATGGCCGTGACGAGTTCCCGTGAAGTGTCAGGAATAGCGTTTGTCGGTAGCTGGCTCAGTGTCCCTCGCAGGTTTACTTCAGTCTGCTCAAACTCTCTGTACGCTTCTGGAGAAAGAAGAGCCCAAAAAGCAAAATACAGCCAACTTCGCTATAAGGTCGGACATAACCACACTTTTTCAGAGGTCTCAACCTCAACAGCTCTAAATTATTTGAGGTATAACAAACTCAGGAAATAACAAGAAAAACTGGATCCCCTAGCGATCTGTTACAGCAGAACCTGCTATGAGTACTCACTCCTGCTGCTAAGCAAAAATGGCTGTAAACAACAGGTGGAGGTGTGATAAAACCTGCAGGCACATTGTACCAAAGTGCCTTAAGGCACCCTGGTACGATGTGCCTGCATGTTTTACACACAAACAATAGGACCTCCACAATTCTTCACATATACATGTACTAGTGATTCCGATCTTTTGTGATGAGAGGAAATAAACGTGTCTGTGTGTAGAGCAAGGGAGGAAGATTGATAAGTGCCAATGTGCTGCTGCTGTGTTGCTGACTTGAGATGAAAATGGCCTCCATGAATTCTAAACACCGCTGGAGGAAACATACCTCAGACACTTTTTCTCCAGTCGTCAGGTGACACCTCTAGAACCGCAACTATGAGGTTAAATGGTTTACAGGTTTGCAATTCTAGCCCTAATAACAATAACTCCTTGTTTCACTTGGTTTTTATGTGTTCATCTGTGATTTAGGACCTCACGGACAAAGGCCACAAGATCCAAAATCACGGAGCAATACACATTTGTGGATTCAGCTGTCAACAGAGGCAACATCTGACTCACCTGAGTTTTCAGCACGAGCCACTTGCAGCAGAGCTGTAACGGTGGGACGTTTGAGCATGGCCGTCGCTGCCCTGCTAGCCGTATCCATAACCATGACCAGCTCTGGCCGGCCATCATGCTCCATCTGCAGGCACTTCAGCAGCAAGAGCAGCAACCAGTGAAGCACAGCAAGCAGGGAACAGCTCAGCTGCAGGGGACTGTCCTGGCCATAACTAAAACTGCCAACAAGAAAACATTCCCTACTGAACATTGTCACCATCGACCATTCAGCCCTGGACATTACAACTATTGCAGTTCAAGGGTAGTACCAGAATAGCTTGGCCCTTGCAGGCACTCATGTATTCTGGCACCACCCTTAAACTAGTAACATCAGATATAGTCATCAGAGGAAATTGGGGAATTTTGTCTTTAGGGCGCAATGTTTTTTCTGCTTACAAAAACTAACCCATTTAGCCCCGAGTACCTACAGCAGAAGATGTAACTGGTACATGGTTATTAGGTAACACTTCCAAAATTTGAGAAATGGGACCTTGGGGCTAAAAGGGCTAAATTGTAACTGTCTTAGAAAAGCGCGTTTCTTTCTTCATTGTGTTCTTTTCTCCAAATCCTCTAGGCAGGCTAAAATCTTACTCATTCATAACTCGAACACCATTCAAGTCATGAAATTTTGCACTAGCTCCTATTTTCAGCAAGTTCATGCTAGCATCTAATTTTACGTTTAAAAATTTGGCTGGGACCACAAACAGGTTGTAAGTTCAGTATAGTTCACACAAAAATTAAAAGAGTTACCTACATATTGTGACACACAGAGCTATAAGGCTGAAATTCCCAAATCTGAAAGCTGTCCTCTGAAGACTACAACTGTATGAACGATGGTGCTAAAAGCTGAAATGACATAAAACGGTCCACAAACTAACTATGCCCTATAATCTGTTACCAGCAAGAGACAAATTCTCAGGAGTCCCTGCACTTGCAGGGCCCGTGGGAATTTATGCTTCTTGCAGATGGAACAAGCGGGCTGGAAGACTGTGTTCTGTCTTAACAAAAAAGATGAAATTCAGCTCCTGGGATTTTGAAAAAGCTGAATCAGTCTCAGACTAAAGACTGTCACCCATGACCATGATATTTCAAGAGTGGTGCCAGAATAATTTTGGTGACAAGTGACTGTGACACCCCCCCTTAAACTATCCTGGTTTATATTTCTCCAGCTGTGTTACTATAGCTATGTCCAAGCTGTACCTTAATTTGGTGCCAAAGACCTCAGCCAGGTTGATGAGGGCCAGAATACAGTGGGGACGAGCCAGGTCATCAAACTCTGTTATGTGCTTCAACACTGAGCAGCATGGCACAATCTGAAACACAAGCACTAAACTGACAGCATGGTACAATCCAATACACAACCAATAAAATGACAGCACTGTACAACCCGATACACAACCACTAAACTGACAGCATGGTACAACCCAATACACAACCACTAAACTGACAGCATGGTACAACCCGATCTATCTATCTATCTATATCCCGTAGTCTTGCCGACCGTTGGGGCACCACTGATGACTTGGCAACCAGCTCTCTCCATTCCTCTCTGTTCTCTGCCATTCTCAGCGAATCGCCCAGCTTCAGTCCTGTCCACTCTGATATTCAATTCAATTCAATTCAATTCAAATACTTTATTGTGTCAGTCTAGCCGACAAATTTTCTTTCGTTGGGATCACATGCGCGCGTACGGTTTTAGCCACATTATAACAATGGTGAAAAAAAAAAAAAAAAAAAAAAAAAAAAAAACATGACCACAGTGTACATTGTTAGTGGTATAGGAGTGAGTCTGTCACTTGCAAGATGCCACTGCGACATCTGAGGTGCAAGTTCCTCGACGGCGTCAACAAGGAGAGAGAGATACGCTAGTTAACACACTCTTCATTTAGGAGACGGATGACCGAGGGTACAAAGCTGCCATTGTAGCGTTTGGTTTTAACAAGAGGAGCCTTGAACCTACGGCCAGACGGGAGCTTTTGAAGGTGCTTAGAAAGGCAGTGGGAAGTGTCAGCTGCCAGCCTCAGGCCCTTGCGTATCATTCTCGTCCTGTAGAGGCCGTCAAGGCTCTCCAACCTGCCCCCAACGATTTTCTCACTAAGCCTGATTATCTTATTCAGCTTTCTAAAGTTCTTCTCGCCCAGGGAGCCGAACCATGAGACAAAGGAGAATGTAAGAATGCTTTCTATAAAGCAGAGGTAGAACTGCCTGAGGATTTTGGGGCTCACATCAAAGGAGCGGAGTTTGCGCAGCATATACAGTCTCCCTTGGGCTTTCTTAAAGATGAGGTCTGTGTTGTCGGTGAAGGATAGCCGTGAATCAATCAAGGTCCCTAAGTATTTGTAAACCTCTGTGCGTGTGACAAAAGTGCCGTCAATCACCAGGGACTGAGGAGGTGGGAGTGGGCTCCCGGAAGTTGGCCCACTGCCAGGCTTCCGAAAGTCGACAACCATCTCCTCAGTCTTGCCTACGTTCAACTGTAGATGGTTGTTATGACACCATGAAACAAACTGACCCACTTCTGCGAAGTAGTCAGCATCTGAGTTTGACAGATCTACAACTGCGGTGTCATCTGCAAATTTGACATAGTGAGTCCTGTCATTGGAGCTGGTACAGTCATTTGTGAATAGGATGTAGAGGACAGGCGAGATCACACACCCTTGGGGGCTGCCCACGGACGTGGTGATGACAGAGGACATCAAGTTGTTTACACGAACACACTGCGTCCTCTCCACTAGGAAGTTCAAGATCCATAGGATCAGAGAAGGGCTGACATTCATGTGACGCAGCTTGTCGGCCAGAAGGTGAGGCCTCATCGTATTGAAGGCGCTGGAAAAGTCAACGAAGAGGACTCTGGCAAAGGACTTTGGTGTCTCCAGGTGAGTGAGGATTAGGTGCAGGAGAGTGATGACTGCATCATCCACACCCCTGTTGTGGCGATATGCAAACTGTAGGGGGTCGAGCTGGTCGCTCGTCTGACAGAGTAGTCGACTCAGGACAAATCTCTCGAGGCACTTCATGATGATAGAGGTCAGGGCAATAGGTCTGTAGTCATTAGGGCAAGAGGGTTTTGGTTTCTTGGGAACTGGACAGATCAGAGAGTGTTTCCAGACTGATGGGATTGAGTTTGACGTGAGGGAGCCGTTGAAGATCTGTGTGAGGACTGGTGCCAGTTGGGCACTGCAGGACTGCAGCACCTTACCACTGATTCCGTCTGGGCCTGGGGCTTTGTGTGGCTGAAGGCAGCGGAGGACCATCAACACCTCTTCCTCGCTGATCTCTATAACTCTGCGGTCATCAGAAAGAGCCTGGAGTTCATTTCTGATGGTCTGCACTTCTGACTGGACGTTCACCTCAAACCGAGCAAAATGGTCGTTCAACTGATTGGAGAGTTGTAGGCTGTCATCACAGTGTAGACCTGTGGTGGAGGCATTTTGTTTCTGCTGAGTCCCAGCCATAGCCTTCAGACCTTGCCACGCTTTGCGTAGATCACCTGTCACAAAGTGACTCTCCACCTTTTCTTTGAACTGACGTTTATTGTCTCGGATTTTCAACCGGAGCTGAGACTGCAGCTTTTTGCCCTCAATAAAGTCACCGCTAGCAAAAGCTCTTGCCTTTTGTTTCAATGTCCCTTTCAGTTCTTTCGATACCCAGGGCTTGTTGTTTGAAAAAACTTTCACTGTCTTAGTTGGAATGACAGAATCCTCACAGAAACGAATGTAGCTTGAAACGACGTCTACAGTCTCCTCTAGCGACTTACTGCTGTCTAAGAACACTGACCTCCCATCTTTTCCTCTGTCTTCCTCTCCTTCGTCCTCCTTGCACAGTGCCTTGCAGGATTGTTTTGGCAAGCCCTGCTGAACGCGTGACATGCCCATACCACTTACCACTACAACCCGATACACAACCAATAAAATGACAGCATGGTACAACCCGATACACAACCAATAAATTGACAGCATGGTACAACCCGATACACAACCAATAAACTGACAGCATGGTACAATCTGATATACAACCACTACACTGACAGCATGGTACAATCCGATACACAACCAATAAAATGACAACATGGTAAATCTTAAACACAACCAATAAACTGAGCATTTTTGTCAAAGCTCCCAAAAACCCAGAAATTGTACGTAATCATGCACCAAATCAAGGCTTAAAGCTAAACCGTGCCGAATACAATGGGCCAGATTGAAAATTTTACCTTGGAAAAATTAACACCTATTGAACCCAAGCCTCCTTTTCTCTGACCAAACCTCTTTTTTCTTAGGGGACAAAAGTCTTTCCTTTGAGATTCCACATTGTTTAGTTCTCCACAGTCAGGCGGCAGCTATTGTTTACATTTCCAAAAGTGAGGAACCAAACCTTCGCGAACGTCTTGAGTTTTGCTGAGACACATTCTAGTCTATTTTAGTAAGTAGAAACTTGTAGTGGTCCAGTAGCATGGGATTGTTATTATACTGAATTTGTTCATGTCAATACCAATGTCACAGAATTTATGCTTGTGGTTTTCTCCCGATAAACATTTATGAAAAATGTACCGATCGGCATACTTACCGATGGCATCACTATGTGGAATATACCCTGTAGCTTACCGATTTCAGCCTAAGCGCCCCAAGTGTGTACCCACACGACAAGGGCCGCAACTCTAGGGAGTTGTAATCAAGTAGTCTCCCCTCCCTCCATCCAGTCATGTGAGCAGTGAGTTTCCGCCAGTCTCGCTCTTAGCGTAGAGGCGGCAAGCGGGGTAGGTGGGAGGGCCCCATGAGTAATGCATCGGTATTTTTTTTTTTAAATATCTTTTAGAGAAAAATACATTGTTTCCTCAAAATCCATACTGATGGCATTACTATGTGGAAGAATAGTGAAAAGGAGGAGGGCGCCGCCCAAAACCCTGCCACTGCAAAACGCTTAGCTTCAAGGGTCAACCTCCCGACGATTTCAGCTAAGTGTTACCTATGGCACTTGAGGCGCCCGGAGGGAGTGTTGTGCTGCCGAGATGTCTCCGACGAGTGCCAGGTTCTCTCGTTGGGCGGAGAGGTCTCGGAGATAGGTGAACTCTGCTTGCCACCCGACAGCCGCTATGATGTCTCTTACTGCGCAGTTGCGGTCGAACGTGACGCTAGTGGCAACCAGTCTGACTTCGTGTGCCCGTATCCGCAATCTCTTCACCCCCTCCGGGGAGATATGTGTATGCAGAGCAGATGACCCATTGCAGCCAGGAGGATATCGTCTGGGCGGAGATGTCAGCCCGGCCCGGTGCCAAGGGCAGAAAGAAGCGAGAGCGGCCTCTCCTGATGGGCTTTACTCTCTTGAGGTATATCTTTAACGCCCGCACCGGGTCCTACAGTCAGGACATCTGGGACCGGTCAAACCCTGTGAGAGAACGTAGACTCATCACCTGTGGCGCGGTGGAGGGGAGTCAATTCTTGGCCAAGAAAGAGGGGTTGGGCAGGAGGTGAACAGACCCATTGGACTTAAACTGTGGGCACGTTGGGTCCACGGAGAGGGCGTGTAGCTCGCTGACTCTGGCCGCTGTGGCGAGAGCCAAGAGAAAGCAGGTCTTCCTGGTCACGTCCATGAGGCAGGCCAAGGGAAAAGGCTCGAACCGACTGGAGTTCAGCCAGGTTAACACCCACAGGAGATCCCAGCGTGGAAGGAGGGAGTGAGCGACCAGGCGCTGGAGGTCGAAGTGGGACATCAGATCAGCAAGGTCCTTGCACGCCCCCGGATCTGGCAGGCCCAAGTGTCGATAGGTGTCCACCACCATGGAGAGATAGCCTCTGATGGTGATCAGGGCCAAGTTCTGCTCTCTAAACAGCCACAAGAAGAACTTGGTGAGCTGCGGCGTAGTCAGTGCCGTGGGGGAGAGGAGTTCGGACTCACACCAGGCCTATAGGACCCTCCACTTGGCTTCGTACACCTGGCGGGTGGACTGTCTACGGGCTGCAGCGATCACTTCCACTGCCGCATCCGAGAAACCTCGTGCTGAGAGGGCTTGCCACACAACCTCCAGGCATGAAGAAGAAGCTTCTCCGGGCAAGGGTGGAAGAGATTCTGCCTGGGCTGCTTCAGCATCGTGCGCGTTGTGGGGAGCCAGAGAGGAGGGTCTGTGGCCAGGCTCAAGAGGTCGGTCGTCCAACTCCTGTTCCAACAGAACGGGGCGACAAGATGTAGGTTGCATCCGTGTTGCATCCCCGCAGCTTCAGAATGACCTTGGGCATCAGGACTGAGGCCCTCCCAAGAGATCGACAGAGCGTCCACTGCCTAGGCAGGCGGGTCCAGAATGGGCGAGACAAACAGCAGAAGCTGCCAGTTCCACCTGGTTGCAAATAGGTCCAGCATGGGTGTCTCCCAGTCTGAACAGATCATCCGAAAGATGTCCGGTCGGAGGGACCATTTGGTGTGGAGGAGCTGTCCCTGCTGAGAAAGTAAGTCCGCGAGAACATTCAGGTGGCCCGGGATGTGTTGTGCTCGAAGAGAGATCCCCCGAACTCTGCCCCACAGGAAGATCTGATACAGTAGCATGCAGAGGGATGGGAACCGCGTACCGCCTTGCTTCTTGATGTAGGCTACCACTGTTGCATTGTCGGACAGGATCAGGACCTCCTGGTCGCGGAGCTGTGATTCCCAGCTGATGAGCACCAACCAGACGGCCTTGAGTTCGAGCCAGCTGATATGCCTGCCTTGGAGTTCCGCCAGCCACCGACCCGAGACGGCGCTAAATTCCGGCAGTAAGTGCGCTCCCCAGCCAATGAGGCTTGCATCTGCGAAGAGTGACAGCTGAGGTGGGTGACTCCCATCGCCAACCACACCTGGTTTATCCATCTGTGCAGTTGAGACCAGATCAACAGCGGGACTGGGATCCTGGCAGCGAGATCTCTGGAAGACGGACGCCAGTGGAGCAGGAGATGCAGCTTGAGCGGGCGCGAGTAGAGCCTGCCTAGGGGAAACAGATCTGCTGCTGCGCTGATCAGGCCCAAGGCCGGAACAGCATCCGCTAGAGCTACCTGCTGAGCTAGGGATGCCAACTTCAGGATCCACGCCTGCGGTAGACATACCCTGTTGAGGTCAGTCATGAACTCCATGCCCAGGTAGAGGAACCTGCGAGACGGAGTGAGGTCCGACTTCCCTTCGTTGACGATGAACCCGAGCCAGTGCAGGAGCTCGAGGAGAGCATCCCTGTCTGCCTCTAGAGAAGCCACCTCCTGGTTCCTGAGAAGCAGATCGTCGAGATAATTGGAGGACGGGCTGGAGGAGACTCGCCTGGCTCTGGCCACCACCGCTTTAATGATCCTCGTAAAGACCCACAGGCTGAGGTTGAGGCCGAAGGGCAGGGCACGAAACTGATAGACCACTCCGCAGAAGGCGAAGCGCAGAAAACGACGGGAGGTCGGATGTATGGGGACATGTAGGTACGCGTCCGAGAGGTCAAGACTTATGGTGTAGTCCATCGGCTACACCGAGGCCCGCAAGGCTCTTGAAGTTTCCATGCGGAAGGGGGAAGCTAGGATGAACTTGTTCAACGCTGAGAGGTCTATAACCGGACCCCACTTGCTGCCTGACTTTGGGACGACGAAAATCCGACTGTAGAATGCCGGGGAGTCATGGTGGGCTACTATCTCGCAGCTGGACCAAGCGGGGGTTTGGGTCGGGAGAGCGCGTCCACGGCTGGTCGGCGCCTGACGACCGGTCCTTAGAGGGCGTCCGGTGACCCTCGTCCTTGTGGGTGGTTGGAAACCTGGTGAACTCCACTCTGGGGACGCTAGGCCACAGGTCATTTGCCGCAGTCTTCACCTCCTGGAGCGAAGCGCCCCAAGGAGCTCGGGATAGCTGGGCACTGAAGGTCGCGGGGATGCCGGGGCAACTCCTCAGGACGGCGTCCCACCTCATCAAGTCGCAGTTAGCCGTGGCCGCGAGAGCATTGGTCACCGAGTGGTGAACCGCGCGATTCGCCCTCATCGCTAGAGCGTGATGTCTCGCAAGCGAGTCTCACTAGGCTGCTCCCAAAACTCCTCCACTCCACGCACCACCATCTGCACAGCCAGATCGAGGAAACTGGCACTCGCAAGGGAATTCCAGATCAAACTTGCCGTAAGCTCCAGCCCGGGGGGAAATGAAGCGTTGAGCCGGTCCCGCACCGCCGGCCTGTAGCTCCGCTTCCAGATCCACCGCAGGGAGAAGGTAACTGAAGGCTTGAGAGTGACCCGCATACCACTTGTGCCTGAACTAACTCCCGCAGCCTGCCTTGCCGCAGATTAAAGGCGTCGGCGAGGTCCCAAAAACCGGGTGGCTGAGGAAGAGACTTAAAGCGCTTCGCTTGGAAAAGTGCGTCCTCTTGAGCGGTGGCGACGGCGGACACGCGTCCAACGGAGGACAAGGACGCCTCTCCAGCCTCGGAAGCAGAGGGGCTGCGGGGGTCGGAAAAGGAGTCCGGAACCAACAGGGTGGATGCTGAGTCCTCCGGGTGGAGACTTAGGGTGTCTGCGTCGTTGGCCAAAGCCTCTGGCGAGTCCGGACGGACGGCATCACCCCCCGTCGGTAGCCTGTCCCAAAGCGCCTGTCCCAGGAAGGTGCCGTGCACTTGCACGGAAAGCGATGGGTCGGGGAGGACCGAGCGGAAAGAAGGCCATGGGGTTTTGTGTGCCTGGTCCCTGCGGAAACGCGGGTCTGCCATGCTCAGCGGTCGAGAGAGGAGAGCTGGGTCCTGCTTGGCTCCATCGCCGGTGGACGTCGCGCCGGGGATCTAATGCGTCGCCGTGGAGAGTCTGGCCTTCGGTCTCGATACGATCTGCTCCGGGAACTAGGTGACCGGCTCCGCGACAGGGAATGCCCTCGAGCGCGTGAGCTGGCATGCGAACGTGCGTGGTATCCGGCTGTTCGGGAGTGTAGCGACTGACGAGAGGACAATAGACGAGAGGATGACGACAGACTGCAACTATCCCTGCGTCTGTGTCATTCTGAGCTAGCCTCGGAGCGAGGGCAGCAGCAGGAGCTAGGAGTGGCCAAAGGCCGGACTGGATGTCTTGACTCATGGGCTGTCCTCTTTGTTGTGGTCCGCGTCTCAGCCATCCCCACTGGAGGGCCACATGAGATGGTCAATAGAGTCTCGGTCATCACTACCGGAGGACCATCAGAGACTGTGCAGGCCACCCCAGCCATCGCTACCTGAGGGCCAATTACAGGGTGTGGGTACTGCGACTTAGGAGAAGGGGGGCCTACCTTCTCTTGCGTAGTTCGAAGGAGCAGGGCTGTGGGGCCTGGCGGTGTAGATCCGCTGTAGAGTCTCGCGGCGCCCGGTGACTTGCCGACGGTCTGGTAGCTCCACTAGTCTGCTCAGCAGGCCGTCCGCACCAATAAAACTCCCAAAGCTGGGACCACTTGCACTCCTTCCACAGGGCGCACTCGCCGCAGGTGCGGGAAGAGGAACAGCCAGTGCAAGGAAGACACAGGTCATGCGAGTCCATCGGCCACTGGAAGCCTTTACACTTCTGACAAGTGAGTAACTGCGTACTGCAACACAAAGCACAATCATAAGAGAGACCGCACGGGGCCACTAACGACCGGCCCCATGAAACAACTCATTACCTTAACCGAGGGTTGCTCCAAGCTTGGTCTGTTTTTTTGAATTTGCCTATCTTCACAGGATGCGCCGACACCACCATCTTTCTTAGCAGACGGATTCCGTAGGTGTAACCCAAGGCTTTACCTCGCCATCTTCATAACCAGTAGTAGAACTTGCCACATAGAGTAGAAATGAACGTAATCCAAATGGAACGGTAGGAGGCTGAAGCCGGTGAACCGCACTCAAGGCGAGCTAAGGGCAAGACTGGCGGGAACTCACTGTTCATGTGACCGGATGGAGGGAGGGGAGACTACCCAGCTACTTGGTTACAACTCCCTAGAGTTGTGGCCCTTGTCGTGTGGGTACACACTTAGGGCGCTTAGGCTGAAATCAGTAAGCTAAAGGATATATTCCACATAGTAATGCTATCGGTCTGGATTTTGAGGAAACAAATAAGAATGCACGTGTGCTACATTTACTATCTGGTCGGACTGCAGTGATTACCAGTAACACTGTGGAAGTTTGTCTTCATTCATGTCCAGTCACACAGAGAGATAATTATGCTCAAAGGGTCAACCAGCACCAAGCAAAAAAGCTTTGGTCAACTTGAAACTTCATTAATCCATTACATTCAGATTAATGAGTTGTCCTATGAAGGCTACATTTCAGTGTTGACAATAGACTGACCATGATAGTTGAAGTGTGGCGCCCCTGGGTGCAAAGCTGTTCTGACACCACCCTTGAACTATAATGGTCAGATTTATCTCATATAAGAGTGTATCAGGATGTAAAGGGTTAACCAGGTAATGGAGTTTCTCCAGCGGGCGATCTCAAAAGCCGAGGCTCAGAAGCTCATTTTCATCCGACAGATAACTGAAACTCCATTACCTGGTTAATGTGGTAAATAAATCTCAAAATCTGAGGCTCAGAAAGACACATTTATCTGATAGATGACTGAGAAGAACCCAACGGAGAAAGAAACACGCTTGTTACAAAACAATTTATTAATATTTTGGGTAAATACCTGTGATGAAGCTCTATGCTCGTGCATAGTGCTCACACATTTGGTTAAATACGGTACGGGTTTTGTTAATGGTTTGTTTGTGCCGAAAGTCCGTGAGGCCGAGATCCACGTGAAATCTTTAGGACATGGTTAGCACGGGGAGTTTAGTGAGTTCTAGGCAAAAGTTTAGTCTGTCAGAGCAGAAATACGTTAATACGGGCTTTCTTGTCAGAGGAATCAGATGTGTTTGAGATACCTAGCCCGTATTCCAAGACTCTGAAGCCTAGAATTCAGGTATGTTTCTATATATGTAGTATTGATAGTTGCTTAGTTAAAGACAGTATGCGTTGCTAAGAGTAATTTGCTTGTATAGTGTTGGCCGGTTTGGTTCAGTTATGTTGGTTTAGAATTCAGTGAAGTAACCGGTGTTTTTGGTATACAGTTATTTACCGAGATGGATGACTAAAGGAATGTAAGGTGTGTATGCTTAAGTCACTATGAAGGTGGTACATGGATGGTTAAGCATAGTCTTTTCCAGTGTATAGAGTAGTGTATAGCAAGAGTGTTAGGCTATAGTCTGTTTCAAGATAGTGACAGAGATATGGGGGTGTTACGGAAGTAGACAGTTTATGAAGCACGTGTGTGTGTGTGAATGAACGTGTGAGTTATTTATATCAGCCAGGTTACGTGACGTTTCTCATTGATCCAATATGTTGTGTGTTTAGCAAGTGTTACGTTGGGACTTTTGTTGTCGTATTCAGAGTGCTTGTAAAGAGTGGAACGACGGATGCCGAGACGTCAGTCACAGGTGGGACCTAACGTGAGGTCATCCCTCCAGCTCTTCACTCGGAGCGAGTCTGATCAGGACCAAGATACCCGGATCACAGCGAGAACTGCGCTACGGTGCGAGTACAAGGACGTCCGTGTTACAGACAGGACGACAGGAAAGAGCATACAACGGACTTGCACGCCTAGACGTGAGAAGGACCAATGTAACCAGGCCATAACATCAAACAGGTTGGAGACTGAGAACTAACACCTAGCCTGGCGAGATATTGTGAATTGTGTGTGTATGATGTTCGGATGTTAGTAGAGAAGTCTGTATAGTTTGATAGTCTTTTAAGCGTGTCTTTTCTTTTATATTGTATAAAAGTTACTTTAGAAAGGGAGCCCGTGGCTAGGTATCTCAAACACATCTGATTCCTCTGACAAGAAAGCCCGTATTAAAGTATTTCTGCTCTGACAGACTAAACTTTTGCCTAGAACTCACTAAACTCCCCGTGCTAACCATGTCCTAAAGATTTCACGTGGATCTCGGCCTCACAGACTTTCGGCACAAACAAACCGTTAACAAAACCCGTACCGTATTTAACCAAATGTGTGAGCACTATGCACGAGCATAGAGTTTCATCACAATACCTTTCTTCAAAATAGACAAACAAACAAGAATGGTGATCAGTCGCTACTTATCTTATCGTTTGTCTATTTTGAAGAAGGGTATTTACCCAAAATATTAATAAATTGTGTTGTAACTGTCTTTTCTAAGCGTGTTTCTTTCTCCGTTGGGTTCTTTTCTGCATTTTACAAGCTTGGCAGTGCCCTTTTTGGTCTGTATTGATAGATGACTGATTTTGTCCTGGGCCGCTAACTATCTTGTGGGCAGCCTGAATTTGTAGGCTTTCATCACTCCTGCATACATACAATGCCAAGCTTACCTGTGACAAGACAGTGTGTTTCAAGTAAGACAGAAGCAGTTTGTTTGGGCTGCTCCCCACCACAGCTTGCTGCATCAGGATTTCTGGGGACAATAAGCATGGCTGACACTGAATGATTAATTTAAAGCACAGTACGCCTACAAGACAATGCAGTTAATGTTTTCTGTTAATGTGTTACTGACTTATTGTAGGAGGAAACATGATTTGCGTCAAGAAATGGAATGGACACATCTGCAACCTGCTCCAAGCAATAAAATTAATGGTTAATATACTGACAAGAAGTGCTGGGGAAGCAGAGGAAGCACAAACAGCCCTGGGTCACCGATGACATCCTCGATCTCTGTGATGAGAGGAGAGCCTGGAAGAAAAAGAGAGGCCAAGACCTCACATCAGCAAACAAGTACAGACTTGTCAACAAGAAGATCAGGAAGAGGATGAAAGAAGCCAAAGAAGATTGGATTGAAGACCAGTGTTGTAGCGTGGAAGAGGGCATGGCAAACGGCAACAGCAAGAAGGCTTATGAAACGCTAAGGACCCTCACCAAGACTCAACAGCGAACAGCCACAGTCATCGAAGACAGCAGCGGCCAACTCCTTACGGAAAACACTGCTGTACTAAACAGATGGACTGAGTACTGCCGAGACTTGTATAACTACAAGGCTGAGCCAGACACCAGCATCCTCCAAAACAACCAGGCTGGGGCCAGGAAGGCTGAAGACCTGCCAGTGTTAGCTGAAGAGGTGGAAGCAGCCGTACGCGGCCTGAAGGGAGGAAAGTCTCCAGGTGTAGACAACGTACCTGCTGAACTGTTGAAACATGGAGGAGAAGTAACAACGAAGGTCCTCACTACACTCTGTCAAAAGATCTGGGAGCAAAAGAAATGGCCAGTAGAATGGACACAGTCTCTAGTGATCCCGCTCCCCAAGAAAGGAAACCTGAAACAGTGCCAGAACTACAGAACTATCAGTCTGATAAGTCACCCTAGCAAAGTAATGCTTAGAATCATTCTCAACCGCCTCAAAACTTTCGCCGAGGAACTGCTGGCAGAAGAACAGGCTGGCTTCAGAGTTGGAAGAAGCACTGTAGAGCAGATTTTCAACTGCCGCGTCCTGATCGAGAAACATCTGCAGCATCAGCGCGAACTCTACCACAACTTTATTGATTTCAGGAAAGCATTTGATCGCGTCTGGCACGACGGACTCTGGCAAGTCATGAGATCGTTCAACATAGAGGAGGGACTGATCCAAATGATAGAAGCGCTTTACAAGAACGCCTGCAGCGCGGTTCTACTTAACAATCAGTCAGGCGAGTTCTTCAGGACGACGATCGGTGTCCGTCAAGGATGCCTGCTCTCTCCTGTCCTTTTCAACATATTCCTGGAGAAGATCATGCAGGAAACCCTCCACGACCACCATACTTCAATCTCTATTGGTGGCAGATCCCTGTGCAATCTTCGATTCGCAGACGACATTGACCTCATGGCAGGCAGCAATAGTGAGCTCCAAAACCTGACAGACAAACTTTCAAGTAGCGCAGGGTCTTATGGCATGGAGATCAGTACGGATAAAAGCAAAGTGATGATCAACACCACAAGCGACAGCAGCAGCAACATTCACATGAACGGCCAGAAGCTAGAAGAGGTCAATAGCTTCAAGTACTTGGGAGCCACCCTGTCCAAAGACGGTAGTTGCATAGCAGACATCCGCAATGGCCAGGCTGTACAGGATATGGCGAAGTAACTCCATCAGCTTCACCATCAAGTACAGGCTTTAAAAGTCCCTCGTAGTGTCTATTCTACTCTACGGCTGTGAGACTTGGACACTGCTTGCAGACTCAGAAAAGAAAATCCAGGCCTTTGAGAACAAGTGCCTGAGGAAGTTGCTCCGCATCTCATACCGCGAGCACAAGACCAACGAATATGTACGGAGCATCGTCACTTCCCTGGTGGGCCCACATGAACCCCTTCTGGCAACCGTGAAACGGCGCAAGCTTGCTTGGTTTGGCCACGTGACCCGACACAACACCTTGTCCAAGACTATCCTCCAAGGCACTCTCGAAGGAAGTCATCGGCGAGGTCGTCAGAGAAAGAGTTGGGTCACAAACATAAAAGAATGGACCGAACTCGAGATGCCAGACTTGCTTGCCACCGCCCAAAATAGAACTCAGTGGAGAGCACTGTCTGCTGCTGCTGCCTTTCAGTCCCCCCAACGCCCAGTTCGGGCAAGGGACTGATGATGATGATGATACTGACAAGCAAAAAACATGTGACATTTTTGGAATCATCGGTGACTTCAGTGTTTCTGATGATTCCAAAAATGTCACATTTCTGTGACTGACAACAGTGTCACAGACCAGTCTGCAAAAGCTGAAGAGAGACCAAAATAGATCAATGAGAGTGATCCTGGGAACAACTAAGGACATTCTAATCAAAGCGATGTACAAGCTTGACAACCATCCTCTGCAGACAAGACGGACAAGAATGGCAAAGCCCCTATGCGTATGGCTCACGTGCGTGACCATTGCGACCTTGAGCTGTCAACAGGTCACTGGGGCGGTCCGTGGCGCAGTGGTTAAGGCACCTGCCACCAATGCCAAAGGTGTGAGGTTCGAAAACAGGTTCCGGCGTCAGACTTTTCTCCTGTGGTAAGTGTCACCGTTAATTCGGGTGGACCGTCGGGGGTTCTTTCTCCGGGTACTCCGGTTCTTCCACCCCCCCTCCCACCCCCCCACACTTTGGTACCGGTTTCAGGCCACTTTACAAACTTCAAATACAAGCGATCAAAAATCTCTGTAATTTCAGGAGCTGAACTGGCCCTTCGTCCGTCTTGTACTGTGTTTGTCCTCGGCGTAAATCCATGTCTGTCACGTGAGTGTGCGTGTTGGGTTTCAGTTCACGGCGCTTTGAGTCGATTCCACCAAAAATTGAGAAAAAGCTCCTATATAATACCGGTGAAAAAAAAAAAAAAAAAAAGAAAGACGGACAAGAATGGCAAAGCCCCTATGCGTATGGCTCACGTGTGTGACCATTGCGACCTTGAACTGTCAACAGGTCACTGAAATTCACAAGTGTTCAAGTGGCTCAACTTAAGTGAAGGGTTGTTTGTTTTTTCAAAATACATTACCGATGGCATTACTATCTGGGAATACACTCTATTGCCTATAGATTTCAGCAAAAGTTGTGTGTAGCACACAACTGGGGAGGAGACACCGGGGATCCAAGCACTATGACCCCGGGTGGCCTCCCCTTACTACCCTATCCCGGCGAGCACAGGGCGACCTCGTCAGTTTCACTCATAGCTCGACCGGGGACGGTCGAGTTTTTGCCTTTCTCCGTTCAACGGGTTTCAGTGGGTTTTTGACTGTGGGCTTGAATTGGAGTCTTCGATTCAGCCCTGGACTCACTACATTCGTGGCTTTTCCTTTTGACAATTGGACTCATTGTGAACTGTGCGCCGACCGGTTTTTACCGGCTCTGACTTTGTGAGTTCACCCTTGGCTTGGCCTTGGGGTTCGACGACGCACGTGACTTGTGCCCTGCTGTTTTGTGCACGGTTGACTTTCTTCGCCGGCGTAGTTGGCTTAGGGCCTTATGGCTTCTTCTGTGTCGAAGACTTGCCGCCTTTGCGGGGACTCCCAGTGGCCGGATGATGCACACGACTCTTGCTTGCCGTGTTCGGGCGGTGCTTCGGACGGAACGTGTGACGGTTGCGCCGCTTGGACGGAAGACCGGTGTTCGCGCAGGTGGGACTTCTACAGGCGTGACCGGGCCCCTCACCCGCTTCTTTCTCCCCGGGATCCTCCACGGGTGGACGTACTTCCCTCGGCGCTTCGGGCTCCCCTCCGCTCCGTCGTTCGGGCTTTCCGGCCCACAGGTAAGTCCCCTTCTTGTACCGTTACCTCGCAGGTTCTCCCTCCCCTCTCCGAGTCTTCGGAGCAGGGTAGGCGAGTTTCGGAGTCACGCTCCCCACGCTCTGCTTCGTTAGCGCGTGGCTTGAGCCCCATTTTGGTTCCCACCCCCCGCTCTGCTTCGGGCGAGCGGTCTGGGAGAGATTAGCGTTCGTCGGCCACCCCCGGCTCTCGGTCTCCGGAGCGGGGGCGGGTGACGGAACGCAAGCATAAGAAAGAGAGTAAAACGTGATAAGAGTAAAACGTGATAAGACATGCTCTCGCTCACGCACCGAGGCTTCGGAACGTGACTCGAGACCGTTAGTAATGCTGCCTCCCCGCTCTGTATTTTCCGAACGGGCACGGCATGCTTCGCTTTCTTCCCCCCCCCCCCCCGCCCGCCCAGTCTCGCCTGGGCGGGCCTGGGGTGTGGTTGACTCTCGCCCCCCACGCTCCGAGGCGTCGGAGCGGGGGTCGCGTGCACATAAATTGTCCCCTCCCCGCTTCGCTTCGCCTGAGCGGGCTTGGCGTGACCGTAGACTGTCCCCCCCCCCCGTCTCGTATCGACCAGACGGGCCCGGTGACTTGGACCCTCGCCCCCATCGCTCCGACGCTTCGGAGCTGGGGCAGCGGGCTCATAAATCGTCCCCTCCCCGCTCCGCCTTTCCTGAGCGGGCTTGGCGCGACCCTAGACTGTCCCCCCCCCCCCCCCCCCCCCGCCTCGTATCGACCAGGCGGGCCCGGTGTGACATCATCGCGCGTCCTCCACGGTCCGAAACATCGGACGGGGGGCCGCGTGCCCGGTATTCGTCCCCTCCCCGCTCCGCCTTTCCTGAGCGGGCTAGGAGTGACACTTTGTGGTCCCCCCCCCCCACCCCCCCCCCCCCCGCACCGGTTCTCCCGGGCGGGCCAGGGGTGACCAGGTCACTTCCTCGGTAATCCATTCGCGGATTTGTCACTCACGTTGGCTTCCGCGTGCGGATCCCGACTTCGAGGTGGACCGTCGCTTTGCCACGGTCCCTCCGTCGCCGCGGCGCCCCTCTTTGTGTGCGTCGCGGGCGGCTGCGTCTACCTCGCGCGCGGCGGTGCGGCGCTCTCGTAGCCGCTCGCCCCTTTCGTCTTTGCCGCGAGAAGATCAGTTTTTGGAACGGGACGTCCTCAGCCTTCATCCGACGGACTCGGCCTCGGCGATCTTCTTGCAGGACTCGGCGGCTGGTTCTCCTTCCCGCCTTTTCCGCTGTCTCGTCGGCCTCCGCCTCGTCAGACGTTGCCGGCCCATCGCTCGGATCACAGACGGTCCACGCTCTGGGTGAGGCTTCAAGGCTTATCGCCAAGTCCCTACCGCCCGACTTCTGTCCGCCTTCGCCTCCTCCGAAGAGACAGGCTTCGGCCATGGTCGACGCGCAGAGGCAAGTCCAGCGCCGCAAGTCCCTCCCGCAGCCAGCCGGCTTCCGGGACCTCACCGATGCTTCTCCGCCCAGCTGCGTAACGACGCTTTCGGCGACACGGGATACTTTACCGCCGCTCGATCGCCGGTGGGAATCAACTTAAGCTTCCGCCAGGCCTGGTACGCTGGACACTCCCAAGCCTTCGCCATACTTCTTCCAGCGGTGGATGCGGCGGCCTTAGCACAGGCGGGCGGCCGCAGGCTCGTCCAGAACTCGTGGCCTCGGCCTCTCGACAGGATCGCCTCCTTAGCGCGGAACTCGCTAGCGTGCTCGGATTTTGGAACTGGCTACCCAGGCAGCCCTGCAGTGCCTACAGGATATGTGGGACCTGGAGGTTCAGTCCCCGCTTCGTGACGTGCAGTCCATCCTGATAGCGGCCAACCGGGCCTCATACCATTCTTCCGCCAACGCCATGGCAGCAGCTGCCAAATGCGACCTCTGGAGGAGGGATACCCTTTTGCGCCTCTGCTCGGACCTTCCCTTGTCAGTGAAGACCCAGCTCCGTCAAGCCCCCTTAGGTGGTCCTCAGCTGTTCGGCGACACTTGGCACACCGTTAAGGAATCTTCCAAGGACTTGTGGCCCAAGCCTGCATCTAACCCAGCCTCGACCCGCTTTCGCGCCCCCCGCCCGGCCGGGGGTCGTGCCCGGCGGTCTTTCAGGCCCTCCTTCCCTACAGTCGGATCTTCACGAGGTCGGGCCCGTCCATTCCAGGCTACTCAGGCCGGCCCCGCCCCTCGCCCTGCTTGGCCCCGCGGTGCCCGTAGATCGGGCCGCGGTCGGGCTCATTGACTCGCCCCCGCCTCCGCCCTCAGTACTCGGGCCTCCCGTCGGCGGGCGGCTGTCGCTCTTCAGCGATCTTGGAGATCGCTGTTCCCGGACGACCCCTGGATTCTTTCCACCGTTACCGCAGGCCTGCAACTTTCGTTCCTGTCGCCTCCGCCTCTTCGCAGATCACCCATGTGGACCCAGGAACCGCTCGATGGCACACAGGCGGACGCTCTGCGCGGGGAAGTGGCGACCCTCCTCACCAAAGCGGCGACAGAGGTGGTTTCGCGGCAGGACTCTCCGGCGTTCTACAGCCGACTCTTCTAGTTCCCAAACCAGGCGGCAAGTGGCGTCCAGTTATCGACTTATCAGCGCTAAACAAGTTCAATTTGGCCCCTCGCTTCAGGATGGAGACGGCCAGGACACTCCGTGCGGCCCTCCGGCCGATGGACTTTGCGATCAGCCTCGATCTGTCAGACGCCTATCTGCACGTCCCGATTCATCCGTCGTTTCGCCGGTACCTTCGGTTTGACTTGGGGGGATCGTCTACCAGTTCTGCGCCCTTCCTTTCGGCCTCAACATCAGTCTGTGGGTGTTTACAAGACTGCTCGACGCCGTGATAGCCTACTTCCGTCAGCGCTCCTTGAGCCCGGCCTCCAATTACTTGGACGACCTTCTACTGCGCACCTTGGTTTCCGCAGCCCTCCAGACGGACAGGGATGCCCTGCTTTCCCTTCTGCGTCGTCTAGGTTTCCTACTCAATTTGGGGAAATCCGATCTTCTCCCTCTCGACGGTTTCTACATCGGGGGATGGAATTCCTGACCGACCTCAACCTTGTCCGCCTGCCTCTGGCCAGGCGACAGAAGATCGTCGACTTAGCGACTTCGATGGGGATGGGATCCTCCTTCACCGCCAGGGCCTGGCTTCAACTCCTGGGCCTCCTCAGTGCGGCTGCGGACCTGCTTCCCTTGGGCAGACTTTATGCTCGGCCTCTCCAGCTACGTCTCCTTCTTCACTGGCGACCCTCGGGCGCTCTGTTGGATCTAGTACCTGTCACGCCTCTGGCTCGTCCTCACCTCGAGAGGTGGGCGGACCTCGCTTGGCTGGCTTCGGGGGTGCCCCTACACTCCCCGCCGCCTCGGTGGTCTCTCTGTACAGATGCGAGCCAGGCCGGCTGGGGCGCGCACCTGTTACCGGATTTCTCTCGGCCTCGGGCGTTGGCTTCGGGAGCTGTTAGGGAATCACATCAACTGGCTGGAGCTGAAGGCAGTTGGGTTGGCATTCGACGTTTGGCAGGAGACCTTGGCCAATCAGGAAGTCCTCGTGCTCTCCGACAACTCGACGGTGGTGGCTTACATACAGAATCAGGGGGGCACTCACTCGCCCTCCCTTTGCATTCTTCTGTACCACCTTCTCCTCTGGTGCAGGGATCGAGGCATTGCCCTACGAGCCCGCCACATCCCTGGCAACCTCAACGTGATTGCGGACGCCCTGTCTCCTCGCGGACAGTGGCTCCACACGGAGTGGTCCCTACGCCCGGATATTTTTCGCCTGATCTGCTCTCACTGGGAAACGCCGCTAGTGGATCTGTTTGCCTCCAGATGGAACAACCAGCTCCCGGTCTACGTCTCGACAGTCCCGGATCCACTCGCTTGGGCAGTGGACGCGCTCGCCATTCCTTGGGTCGGCCTGATTGCTTACGCCTTCCCCCCATCAGTCCTCGTTCCGAAGGTACTGCGGAAGCTTCTGGGATGCTCGGCGGTCCTCCTGCTGGTGGCCCCCTTCAACGGGACCAAGAGCTCGACCACGGACCTCCTCGCGCTTGCGACAGACCCTCCCCTGGAGCTTCCTACCCCTCCCACGATGCTCAAGCAGCCCCGTCAGCAGCTTTTCCATCCGTGCCCCGAACGCCTCCGCCTACACGCTTGGAGGTTGTCCGGCACGCCCTCGCCGCTAGAGGTTTCTCGGATGCTGCAGTGGCGGCAATTGCAGCAGCCCGCAGACTCTCTACAAGGAAGGTGTACGAAGGCAAGTGGAGGGTCTTTCAGACCTTGTGCACCTCCCATGGGCTCCCTCCCACTAACCTAGCCTCCCACCAACTGGCGGAGTTCTTCCTGTGGCTCTTCGACGACCGGGGCTTAGCCCCGGTCACCATCAAGGGCTACCGCGCTATGATCGCGGACACCTACCGTCACCTGTGTCTTCCGGACCCAGGCGCCTGCAAGGATCTGTCGGATTTCTGGCTCACTTTGAACTCCGACGTCCGGTTTCACGTTCCCTAGTACCCCGGTGGGATCTTGCCTGGGTACTGACGTGGTTGAATACGGACCGGTTTGAGCCCCTCCCCTTGGCTCGGTTCTCAGACTTGACCCGGAAAACCTGTTTCCTTCTGGCTCTCGCTACAGCGTCCCGAGTCAGCGAGCTTCACGCGCTCTCGATGCTCCCAGCCTGTTTGCAGTTTCGTTCCGACGGCTCTGCGCAGCGGCTCTCCGATCCGTCCTTCCTGGCCAAGAACCGCTGCCCCGCGGCGGCTCCTCAGGTGCTAACGATACGGCCCCTCCGTGGAGCGGACCTCTCCCCTGGATCGCGGCAACAGGACCCAGTGCGGGCGCTAAAGATTTACCTGCGCCGCTCTAAGCCGCAGCGCCGGGGGCGCTCGCGCCTCTTCTTACCTTGTCCGCGGGCAGACACGACATCTTGGCCCGGACCGTGTCATCCTGGCTGCGGTGGGTGTTTAGGTCAGCCTACCAAGTCCTCTCCCCACGCGGCGCTGAGCCTTTACAAATCCGGGCGCATGAAGTGAGAGCCCTGGACCGCAACTGCTCGGTCAAAGATATTGTGGCAGCGGGTGGCTGGCGCTCAGACTCCACTTTCGCACGCTTCTACCTTAGAGACCTATCCGGCCAACGTGACTCCCTGGCACGGGTGGGCGACATCTCCGCGGCCCAGCACTCCCTCCGAGCGCCGCTGGCGTCTTAGGCACATCATAGCTGAAATCATCGGGAGTTCTCTCTCGATGGGGCCGGCGGAGTGGTTGGGTTGTGGTTAGATACGGCACCCTCTGCCTGTTCGCCATTCTCCCAGATAGTAATGCCATCGGTAATGTATTTTGAAAAAACAAATGAATTTTTTTTCTAAAATGTATTTTTTTGAAAAATACTTACCGATGGCATTACTCGGATGGCCCTCCCACCTACCCCGCTTGCCTCTTGTGGCTAAGTGTGAAACTGACGAGGTCGCCCTGTGCTCGCCGGGATAGGGTAGTAAGGGGAGGCCACCCGGGGTCATAGTGCTTGGATCCCCGGTGTCTCCTCCCCAGTTGTGTGCTACACACAACTTTTGCTGAAATCTATAGGCAATAGAGTGTATTCCCAGATAGTAATGCCATCGGTAAGTATTTTTCAAAAAAATACATTTTAGAAAAAAAATTCATTTTTTGTACAAGTTTTTCTCAAAATGTATGCATTTTTCACAAATCTGTCAAACCTCCTGTGTAAGGGGTTGACTAAATTAGTATGCATCGAAAGGTGTTATCATCAGCTACCTTCATGTCAAATTTAATTGAAAAATTTTCAAAAACTGTACTAAAATCTACAATAAAAAAAATAGCATTTTTTACTTATTTCACACCGTGACCTCTCTGAGGGGGTCATCCAACCATCAGGTATCTCCATACCATGTTTGGGTTTAAGTTTAACTCTTAATCACCTATAACGCCCGTAAACGCCCTTCGGGTCTTTACCTAAAGCGCCCATAGACGCCCGTCCTCGGTACTAAATTTAGAAGTCATGTGATGCGTTGGTGGGTTCTTCTGTGAAGAAGGTGAGATTGTATACTGTAGGGGGCAAGGTCAAACTAACTTTAGACACTGGGCATGCGCTCTAGGCCACTGTGTGTGTCGAATTGGGAGAGTTTTACCGTGCACCTGGCTGCTCGCTAACGCACGTGTTTGCAAACATGGCGACATACACGACAGTGACCCAGAGTTTACCGCTATTTCGGAGTAAATTGGCAATTATCCAGTTTCAGAGGCAGAAGGAAGTGACATAAGTGTGTCTAGTGTACATCTAGTGTACATACTAGCGATCTGTCGGACTGGGACGACGAAAATACTGGAGTATTTCAGCAGTGTTTACCGAGGCGACGACTGCAAGATGGCGGCGGCGATGCTATCTGGCATCAGCGGCCAATTTCAGACTTTTTTGCAGCCTTTCACGCGATATGTGGGCCCAACAACTCCACTTGAGTTGGAAGCGACACCACTTGATTATTTTTATCAGTATTTCCCTGCTGAAATGTTCGAAACTTTCGCCCAACAGACAAACTTGGCGATCAATTTGCAACATCCGCCGACGGGGATACGTGCACTTTAATTACTTGAAGGATTATTCAGTGGATTGCCTGGTAATAGTGATCACTAATGTAAAATTATGTCACTGCACTATCACACACTTTCATATTTTCGCCCACCGACACATTTTTCAGTTTTACGTCCTTTGTTTGTCATTTACAGATATCAAAATAAGCAAGGTGCATTTTTTTCAGTTAATTTACCTGTAATTAATTACAGTAAATAATATAAACAGGTATCAAATTATACTCCACCACAACATAAAAGTACTATCCTTCCATATGTCAGCTAAGAAAAAAAAAACAGACTTAAATATCTGTCTATTCAAAAAAGTTATAGACGCTTTGGTGAAGTAACCCATTTTCTCAGTAATTTTCTTACTATCTTCTAGGTACAGGAGAATAGACAGTGTATGTTCTTATAGGTGATTAAGAGTTAAAATAGTATTTGAGAAAAAAAAAGTTTTTGTCAAAAAGGCTATTCAGCTGTAACTCTAAGTCAGTTCATTATAAAGCAAGTGTGCACACAGTAAGGGGGGGGGGGGGGGGGGGGGGGCATTCCGGCTGGTGACAAAGATATAGATCATGGTTCACCGACATCTGCATCAGTTTAATTTTGGGGGGATCCAGGGTCCCCCTCATGATATATACAGGATCGTGGTATAATAAAGTGTGCTATATCGAGTCAGAGCTGTACATTGAAAGGAGATGAGAGGTCCACATTAAACCGGACCAATACTGGCATGATACAGTTCTAACTCAGACTCCGAAAAGCCTAATCATTTTGATTCGATGGAATGTGAGCGTGCGCTCTTCTCGGTTTCGGTCCCCTTTTTTCAGCCGAGCGGTTTGTTTATAATTGCTGTCATCGCGTCTAATACACTATGGAAGGCAGTCACTGAATCAGCTCGCGCAGCTTCTTGTATGTAAGGACCAGCATAATGATAGAGGCAGGCAAGAGTCAGGATTCTCATGAGCTTTCGTATCTGCGGGCGCCATGAGGATCTATGTTTATTCCAGACAGGAGGTGTTTATCATTGAGTGTATCTCGGACAGTGTGATAGTGGTCCTTTCTACAGATGAGAAAAGGCATAGATCCTCAAGAGTCCGCCACGTAAGTTACAGGAACATGACCCATGAGAATCTGTGCCTAAGTTTTGCTTTTTCAGTTCACACAATTTTAATTTCCAGGCTAGGTGGGGGAAAGGGAGAGAGATGCGCTGTTGTGGTTTGCAGTGAGTTTCAGCCGTTTCTTTTGTTTTTCAGTAACCGTACATCAATGACCATATTATAAATGAACACACTTCCCCCCCCCCCCCCACCCCCTCCACCCCCTTTTTGTTCTGGTAAAGACAGTCGGGTTCACTACGGAATATACTTGAATCTGCTGAGGCACATATAATTCTGAAAACTCAGAAATTTAAAAAAGCCAGGTTACAAATTTAAAATATATACCGACACAGTTCTCAAAAAAGCCTATGGAAAAATGTGAGCTCTATCTATTCTGTTTCTGTCCCCTTTTTTTCAGCCGAGCGGTTTGTTTATAATTGCTGTCAACGCGTCTATTACACAATGGAAGGCAGTCAGTGAATCAGCTCGCGTAGCTTCTTGTATGTAAGGACCAGCGTAATGATAGAGCCAGGCAAGAGGCATGATTCTCATTAGTTTTCGCATCTGTGGGTGCCATGAGGATCTATGTTTATTCCAGACTGACAGAAGGTGCGTATCAGTGAGTGTATCTAATTCAGTGTGATAGTGGCCCTTTCTACTGGTGAGAAAAGACATAGATCATCAGAAGTCTGTCATGCAAGTTACAGGATCGTGACTCATGAGAATCTGTGCCTAAGTTTTGCTTTTTCAGTTCACACAATTTTAATTTCCAGGCTGAGTGGGGGAGGGTGAAGGGAGATGCGCTTATTGTGGTTTGCAGCGAGTTGCAGTGAGTTTCAGCCTTTTCTTTTGTTTTTCAGTAACCGTACATCAATGACCATATAAATGAACACACTTTCACGCCCTCTATCGTTCTGTTAAAGACAGATTCGGGTTCACTACGGAATATACTTGGATCTGCTGAGGCACATTATTATACGGGCAGAAATTTAAAAGCCAGGTTACAAATTAAAATATATACTAAAATGGGCTTGGATAGGGCTATTATTTGGTTGAGGGCTGGTGACAGTACAAAGCTTTAGCCAACCTTGAAGGCCGCTTTCATCGGAACTGCCGTCAGATGGTATGGCAGAAGGTTTTCTGTTCCGTCTGATGTGCACAGAGACAAATGAACCTATCAAGAAACATTCATTCCACCGTTACCGCATACTTTCACGAGGATAAATATATTCTTGTTTTTACATCAGACGGATGGCGTTCACTGCCTAGCAATGTTCGCCCATTTGACCAAAGACAAAACTCCCCAAGAGGCATAGATCTTCATGAGTTCCGCGCAGAGTGCGGGGGCTTGTGAGAAGCTAAATGTACTATATGTATCTTGGTGGCTAGTGTTGCCTCTATGCTGCTATGTTTACGCAGCCGGGATGAAATCGGGACCACCGAGCCCAAAACAAAACACCCATGGCTGTCAACACGTGCGATTCGATGACCGTCCCGGCACTGCGGCGTAGAATAGCGTGATGCTCATGCTCCCTTTAGGTTCACGGCAGTGCAAACTCGAGTTTGGAGACTAACTGGATATCTAAAGGAACTCTGGGAAGACTTCTGATGAGTGGAGTCAAATGTGTACGAGCCCTTCTGAACACTGAGATCCCGCCTTGACCGAGCTAAACAGGACTGTTCTAACACAGCAGTAACGCTTAGCCCATTTAACCCAAGGACCCTGCAGCAGGAGATTGATCATGATAATTCAAGGGTAGTGCCAGATGAGCTTGTCACCTGAAGGCGCCAAGCTCATCTGGCACTACCCTTGAAAATATCATGATCAATTTATCTCCTACAACTAATAATAATAATAATAATACCGTTATTATATAGGCGCTTTTTCTCAATTTTTGGGGGAAATCGACTCAAAGCGCCGCGCCTGAAACCCAACACACACACTCACGAAACAGACACGGATTTACGCCATTTAAGACAAACACAGTACAAGACAAACGAAGGGCCAGTCAGCTACTGAAGTTACAGAGATTTTTGATCGCTTGTATTTGAAATTTGTAAAGTGGCCTGAGACCGGTACCAAAGTGTGGGGGGTGGAAGAACCGGAGTACCCGGAGAAAGAACCCCCGACGGTCCGCCCTGGTACATAGTTGTTAGACAATGCCTCCAAAAGTTTGGAAATGCCGCCATGGGGTTAAGAGGGTTAACAAAGAATAAGGCCGTTGAAGGCGAGTGGCTGCATGTAATGGAGTGACCATCCACACAAAGAACTACTGTCCTGTCTATACAGTACCGAGTACCTGCAATGTCGCAAGAGTCTTTGTCTTTGCTGTGTGCAGAAAGCATGCGCTTGAGCTGGATTCCCCACTGCACTTCCGGCCAGCGTCCCCGCCATGCCTGCATCAGCAGCGTCATGATGCGGCTTGACAGCGCTGATGGCTCCTTCTTCACGTCAGGAAGCATCCTTGTCTGCAAACTGCAATACACGTCATATTCTCAGGATGGACCATACTTGTGAACAAACCTGTCATGGGTAATGCTGGTGTGCAAATGTGCACATTAACCCATTAAATCCTGAGGCTGATTTTTTTAATTTTTCATTTTGTACTATGAAGGCTATATTACAGATACAGATCAATAATTTTGTTCAAGGGTGGTGCCAGAATAGCAAGGGCTAAAAGTCCCGGGTCATCTCTATTATTTGAAAAGAGTAGGCCCACCAAACTTGCTGTCTCTCTCATCCTATCTCGCGTCGACTACTGCAACTCTCTCCTTTCCGGCCTCCCTCACTCCACCACTTTCACTCGCCAGTGCGTCAAGAACAATGCTGCCCGCCTCATCCTCAGAAAGAAAAAGTCCAACCACATCACTCCCCTGCTCAAGCTCCTTCACTGGCTTCCCATCCCACAATGCATCCAATACAAGATTCTGTCTCTCTGCTACAAATCCCTGAACAACTGTGCTCCTGCCTATCTCTCCAACTTACTTCACCCCTACATCCCTTCCCGCTCCCTCTGCTCCGCCTCCAACCCTCTCTGCCTCCACATCCCCCGCACCAAACTCAGCACTTTCGGTCCCCGCTCCTTCTCAGTATATGGTCCATCCACCTGGAACACTCTCCCACTCTCTCTCCCTCAGAAACACTCTCCTCCTTCCAGTCCGCCCTCAAAACTCACCTCTTTCAACAGTTCTAGCACTATATCACCACACTCCCCACCCCAAGCTGACAGTCGTAATGTATTTCACTATTTGTGGTACGTGAGTTGTTGTCTAAAGCGTGCGCATGCGTGCGCGAGTTGTGAGTGCGCACTTAGAGTTATAATTATTATAAGATAAGCGCATTATAAATACTGTAATTATTAATTATTATTATTATTATTATTATTGTTAGCACCAGTGGAATGGAAACTGAGATTACATATATCGCATGCACCAGAGTTTATTAGCAGGGTGCAGGTTTGCACATAACGTTGCGCTTAGTGGAAGCTTGTGCATCTTGAAACAGATGGATATATTTGCGCCTCAGTGATGCCTTACAATACATTTACAGTACAATACAAATGCAATGGTGTTTTCAGTTCTGAGTGTCTTGATGCACAGAATCAGTAAAAATATGTCAAGACACAAAAAAGTACTGTTTCTGAAGCAGCATGGCTGAAGCCTTCACAAGTTTTGGCAAAAGTTGAATGATAACAGCTTTTGCAAAATTGGATTGAATCAAATAGATGTTAGCATTCTGTAATGATATAAAGAAAGACATGCTCCTAATTTTTGGCTCATGTGCGAAGCAAAAGTGAGTATGTTTTGGGTCAGAGGTCGTCCGTTGTCCACCATCGTCCATGGTAAACTTTAACGTTGGCATTTTCTCGGAGACTATTCAAGCCACATTCTTCAAACTTGGCCCAAGGATACTTTGTGCTAAGATATTTCTAAACATACCAATTTGAGTGACCTCTCACAAAGGTCAAGGTCACAGGGGATCAGGAAATAGGTCACAAATAGCTATATTTTGACATAATTTATTTTTTCTCGAATACTAATTATTATTCACAACTTCAAACCCAAACTTGGTACAAAGATACAAAGCGGACCTATCAGAGGTACAGAACATCCTCATAGCGACGGAATCTTTGTCAGCCATCCAAAATATAGACTCAACAAAGAAAGACTTGTCATATCTCATAAGACTCAGATTGGCAGAACTAAGAGACCATGGCCAGGTAGTCACAATTATCTGGATCCCATCCCATATAGGGATCCATGGAAACAAAAGAGCAGACAAGATAGTAAAGAAAGGACTCGACCAAGAATCGACCTACTTCAGCCTACCACTCTCAGCAACAAAAAGGATGAATGCAGTCAAACCAGCATTCCAAAAACAATGGGAACAAGAATTTAATCACCAAAAACGTGGCAGGTGCAAAGAGCTCACAAGAATGCTTGACGGAAAACCTACTATATTCCTTGACAAAAGAACAGACCAAGCTAGGCTAGCCAGAATTAGACTAGGTGGGGAATGGTACCTAGTCCACTCAAACACAACTATGTGCACCTGCGGACACACACTCACGACTGAACATGTCTTCCTGGACTGCCCCACTACAGACGACACTAGAGCACAAATAACAAAACACCCTCCAACTCCCCATAATGTTAGAAAGTCTGATCAATCCCCCCTCAGACTCCTGGCATAGCACACTCACAGAAACCGTGAAACTACTAAATAGGCATCCCCAAATCCAGCACATCTAGAAAACTGAAGCACCCTTTAAGAATACAGAAACACATATAGGGGGGTTAGTAAAATCAACCCTACATCAAACCTAGGGACTCTAGAGGTGCAGCAAAGGCCTTGGACTGTCACCCACTTGGAGAGAGGAACAACACAGAACAGAGGGAAAGGCCTGCCCTTTCCCGAGAAGACAATAAATAAGTCTCCCCTCCCACCCACCCCTCCCTCCCTCCCCCCCCCCCCCCCCCAACCCCCTCAGGACAAAATCAGCGAAAGCTGGAAGCCCCTTCCTTTTCAATAATCGAATCGAGACACCTGATGGTAAGACCTATCTATGCATACTAATTTGCATGACCCCTTGGAAAGGTTAGGGTCACAAGAGGCTGGCAAATGTGTGTAAATTGCTGATTTTTGATAACATTGTAGTAAGGTATTCAGAATTTTTTTCAAATTTTTCAACCAAATTTGGTACAAAAATAGCTGATGATAAGACCTTCCTATGCATACTAATTTAGTCGACTCATCACAAAGGTAAAGGGTCACGGTGGGTTGACAGATGTGTGAAAAATGCTTACAAATACATTTTCAGAAAACATGGATTTTGCTGCTGCAGAAGCCAGCCCTTGTCACAAAGGTCACACATGTAATTCGGTCATACACGTGAGCCATAATGGCTTTGCCTTTCTTGTCCGAAATATTTTTCTGTGATCATTTAGTTCTTCATTAAAGTTACAAAATCAGTAAATACCATTTCTTTCCTGCATATTTTATACTCATCTGTTAGTGTTACTGTGGTGAAAATGATACAATATGATACGAATACCTTTATTGTCCCAAGATGAGAAATTTGATTTCAGAGGAATTTTTGTAAAACAGTTGTAAAAAACAACAAATGTAAACAAAAAAACCAAATAAATACATCTGACTGACTAGAACACACTGACCGATTACAGTATGTGCACGTATTTAACATCACAACCATGTGTAATGTTAATATCCACCTAGAAAGAAAACCTTCTTAAAAACTGAGACGACACTACCTTATAACACGCGCACAACACACACGCACGCACACACAAACAACCCACACACACACACTTGCGTATCACATGACATTGCAAATTCATAGACCTGAGGCTGACATCTTGACCATCCTTCAAATGATGCCATGACATCATTTAGGAGACGGATAGATGATGGCACGAAAGAAAGAAGTCTGCGATTTGTTTTGCACGTCACAGTTCCGTATGTCTTGGTGGAAGGCAACAAGGCATATTCTTCGGATAAAATAGATTAGATACAATGTGGAAGGCATTGTTAAGCACCTGCTTCTCAAGAAGAAAGGCAGGGCTGCTGAACACCAGTTATTTTGCTACCGATGTTGATAATGCGCTGGAACATAGTCTTATCTTTTAGACTCATGTTCCCAAACCAACAGACACATGAGAAGGTGAGTACACTTTGAATAAAAGACTGATGAATGAGAGTAAAAACAGAGTTGTCAACATTAAACTTGCGCAGCTTCCTCAAAAGTTACAGGCGCTGTTGGCCTTTCTTGTGCAAAACATCACACCGACTGTCCCATTTAAGTTTGTCATCAATGGTCGTTCCAATGTATTTGTACTCGGTCACCTTTTCCACTATTTCATAAAAAATGACAGTGTCTGTCTGCGTTTGAGGGTTTTTCCTGAAGTCTATGCACATATCTGTATCTCTTGTTTTGGAAGCATTGATGCACAGAAAGAAGTCAGGGCACCAGTCCACAAAATCCTGCACGACTGGACCGTGATTGGTTTCATCATCATAGAGCAGGCTTAGCAGAGCAGAATCGTCTGAGAACTTAATCAAGTGCCTGTCACTGTGCACTCCTGCAGTCATCTGTGTACAAGATAATTTATAAACAAGAGTGGTGAAAGCACACAGCATTGCGGTGAGCCTGTAGAAACCGATTTAACAGTAGACAATGTGCCGTTTACCCGAACTCTTTGTGGTCTACACATGAGGAAGTCTAGGATCCACAAGGCCAAACTGTTACTCAGCTTAAAAGGATTGGTAAGTTTCCTGAAGAGCAAGTGTGGTTGGAGCGTGTTAAACGTGGCACTTATGTGTTTCCTTTGCGTTTTTAATTTTAAGTTTCCAAAGGCCATCTAAACAATCCTCTGCCGAACCAATCATGCCAAATACCCCCAAGTTTTATGAGAATTATCAGGATTGCTTGGTGACAGGCCGAGGCGCATCCTATTGAGAATGAGTGTAAAGTGGTGTAATTCAAGCACTCAGTTCAAGCAGAATATGATACTAAACCATGCATGTACACACGTCATGGGGATTGTATAATAGTAACGGTACAACATTCTGTGACTGTGAGGAACACTCTTTTGACCTTATTTCAGCCGACTGATGATTTCCAGTTTTAAAATGTCAAATGCTGAACATTTTTTCCTCCGCTTGCGGCGACGCTGGAAATTCTCATTTCCACATATTCTCAAACGGTAATAAATTTCCTTTAGTACATCAACACTGTCCGTCTTGTTACCTAGATAAACCCAAATAATCCCAAACTGATAATAAATGATACTGTTAAAGTGACGTGTCATCTATCGACCTATCCCGATCTACGTCATCACTTTGTGCGTTGCCGCCCCTGGAGGGCAAGCTGGCGGGTGATGCAATTTCAGTCCACCACTCTAGCAAGGTTGAAAGCGTGTCACGTAAGCCTATTTATTCGCATTTTCTCACCATGACGAACGATTGCTGTGTCAAGCATTGTTCGAAACGAAGTACTAGGGATCTTGGGATCTCTTACCATAGAATTCCGACAGTTATATTCAATAAGGGCTCCAAAATACGCGAGTTGACAGCCAAGAGGAGAAGGCTTTGGATCGCCCAAATCAATCGAAAGAAGATCACGGACAATACAGTGAAACCATGGACCCGTGTGTGTTCACGCCACTTTGTGAAAGGCCGGTAAGCATTTTCAAAAATTGTTCAATGGTTCACATGCATTTTGTTATTGGTCTTCCTAGGCCATTGCGAAGTTGCAGCTGCCCACTTTCACTGACAACCTGGCAGTAGTGAAATCTGCCATTTTTGAGCAGATTGGAGTGTTGGAGGGCTTTTAGATGGCTTTTGTTCTGTTCTCACATTTCATAGAATGTGAGATTAGGCTTCTTGATGCAAAGACTGGGACTATATTTATTTGTTTTTTTCCAACTTCATGTGTATTTGAAGAAAAAAAACAAACACAAAACACCTGTGGAGGGATACTGTATGATACCCTTCTTCCAGAATCACAGGAAAGATTGGAGAGCTTGTTTTGTTTATCATGCAAGTCAGTATTGTAGTGTAGTTATTACATTTTCACTTGATTTTGATGACAGGAAAACCTGCTGAGTTCTACCAAGATGATGCGCCCAACTGGATCCCAACTTTGCACCTTGGCTACAAAACTAAATGTGCATCTACTGATGTGGACCGGTTTGAAAGGAAACAGAAGAGAGAGAGCAACGGAAACAAGGAAATGCCCACAGCGGTATGCACTGAGTATTTACTTTATAAAACATTTCATAGTTTATCTTCAAGAATAAAGAATATTCTGTTTTTGAAACAATTCCGCCTTTCGAAAATGCAACTTTCAACTTTTGTAAATCTGGCATTGTCATGTATGATGTCACCACCTTCGTGTTTAGATATTTGATGTGGTCCAGGAAATTATGCTTTTTGAAGGTAATGCATTTGTCAGTAAGTGCACAGGAATGCAGTTTTCCAGGGAAGCATGCTCCCCAGATCCAGTGTCAATTTGTTTTCCCACCACAACCTGTTCCCACTCCTTAATCATTATGAATCTCAATTCATCAGTATTAAACAACAGTTAAATAAACTGTCTTCGGTTTTCATTTTGGGTAATTTGAAAAAGGCCACATCTTATCTTAGTAATAGATGGGAGGAACGCCAATTGCCAAAAATAAGCATTTACTCAGTTAAAACAATAATTTAAAAAAGCGAAACATTTCAAAACCGTATGATCACCTAAAAATAGAATGTACTTGAAGTAAAGAAAATGCCATGTGCATGTTATGGTTCTTATTTGTGCAGTTCATGCTGAGGAAGGTGTGGACACCACAGACAGTGACGCATCTGTGGGTGATGTTGGAGGGGACGCTGATTTTGAACTGGGTGAAGAGGCTGATGATTTGAAACGAACTGCGGAGCAGGAAGTTCAGACCGACTTTACCATCTCCTACCTGGAAGCCATGGAGTCTGAGCTACAGATTATATGAACAGAAAACCTCACTCTTCGCATGAAACTGAATGCCAGCACCATGTCAGATGACTTTTTTTAAAAAAGATGATGGGTCTAGAGATGACAAGAAGGTTAAATATTACACAGGCCTACCATCTTTTTGGACTCTTGCTGCTTTGTTGTCATTCCTCATGCCTCACATTACTAGTGGGCCCAGATCAATCACAAGCAAATTTCAAGAAGTGTTAATTGTCCTCACTCGTCTGAGGTTGAATCTGCCTGTACAGGTCGTTGCTGATTTGTTTCGCATTTCTGACACATCAGTGTCACGCATATT
>BTPG01000002.1:197616770-197795217 GCA_036245525.1 Semisulcospira habei | reverse complement strand
AAGCATGCTAGACTTGTGACAAGACCAATACCTTCAACAGCAATTCCTATAACACTTCCCACCCCCGTTGCAAAAAGAGTTATACCTCCTACAGATAATCCGGCTGAAACCACCCCCATGGCCATTGATGTGTTGTGTACAGAATTGAAAACCGTATTGTAACGGCGTTTACACCTCGAGTATTTTGCTTGTTCTTCTTCCAAATACTTCAACGCTTCTGTAATATTCATTAAACGAAATGAATCTGCCTTTAATGTTTTATCACGCTCAATAGGCTCAGGTGGTATTTGTGGATACAAGTTCACCATTTTTTATGACAAATATTTTTTTAATCAGCAATTACATTTTGCAACTCTTCAAAAGTATACAATTTACTAGCATAATAAAATGCAACAAGATCAATGTGTTCAAGGTTTATGTAAGTTAGACGAACAAAAGTTGTTTTGTCAACCACCACCTTGACAGCTGGAATACTGCTCGAAACATTAATAACATCATTATTTTTTGTAATAGCAATAAAGACCTTTGATGATTCTGATACTGTTTCATCCCATGTAAGTTTAATTCCTTGTGCAATTTGAGCCTCTTTAGCAGTAGCAACAGATTTCATGATAATTTCAAATACTATTGTCGCTTCTCTAGCCACGACTAAGCTTGCTGGCATAAACACAACAGAAGTATCTGATCTACCCTTTCTAGTTGTAAGAAGATATCTTCGTTTCTCATAATTTTCAACTTTTAGTTTTTCTCTGCTATTGTTGTCTAGGGCAAAACTTGGAACAAGGCTTACAATAAGCGGCCCAGAATTAACAACCTTCCTAAACACTAAGGCGCCTTCATCATCAGTGTATACATAAGGACTAATAAATTCAATCTTTATGTCCCAGTCAATTGTGGGTGGTGGTGCCGGTACAGGTGAAACAACCCATTTAGTACCCACATGTATTAAGTTGTAGGGCACATTATTTACAGGTGGAGTAGGTACAGTAACATCACGTAGCTGACCAAGTTTAGGAATCTGTTTTTCACCGTCTTTTATGTCAACAATTACTTTTCTCTTGTACATGCCATAGGAATCAAGTTCAAAACCATATATTTCTCCAATTTCCCCTTCCTTCTCAAAATCCTGTACGTCTGCCAAATCTTTCAACTCTGTTACTGGACACGCAACTGGTATGATTCTAGGCTTTGGACCAAGACCACTCATTTTTATAAACAAAAATAAAATTATTTAATTTCCAAAACAACATAAAAATCATGCATTACAACTGGTTTACCATTCTGATTAGTTATAGATAAGCACAATGATTCAAAGAAACTAGAACCTAATTTTTTAAACTGAGAATTAGGAAATCTAGCAACCACATTTTCACAATATGGGGCAGTTCCAGTCGGCAAGCATCTTAACAAAGTTGAAGGCTTTCCATTGTGTACATTTTCAGTAGTGTTCAGTTCTTTCAAATGAACATTTAGCACTGTGTGTACTGACAAATGAACAGGATATCTGCCAGTTATTCTTGGTTTTTTTGGTGATAGTAGACTACCAACTGATTGTGACCAATCTTCATCTGGATGTGTTATTGTTTTAAAAAATCCAAGTAATAATAAAAGACTAATTGATAAAGAAAACTGACCACTTTTCGGAAAATCAATTGTAACAAGTAAATTAGCTGGGTTTAAAGTTGCTTTAATTTTAAATTCATTTTGAAGCCATTCAGCTAAAGTACAAAAGTCATAATACCCAGCTCGTAAAGTATCACCCTTCTCAATACCATCAAGAGTTCCACTTACAGAATAATTTTCATCATCCGTTACATTAAACCACTTTACTTTACATCTTGAACCGCTGGTCGGAATACTTTCAGAGCCTCTTCAGCGCTGAGCGCACTGTTCAAGAAGCAGTCGTCCTACAAATCCCACACCTCCCAGTAAAGGTTGAATTGGACGAACCGCCCACCGCTGAAGAGACCCTCACAGCCATCCACCAGCTCAAGAGTGGCAAAGCAGCAGGCATTGATGGAATACCGCCAGAGATCTGGAAACATGGAGGCACAGCACTGCACAACAAGCTCCATGACCTCTTCCTCTGCTGCTGGGAGGAAGGAACACTACCAAAAGATCTCCGTGATGCAGTCGTTATCACCCTGTACAAGAACAAAGGCGAGAAGTCTGACTGTTCCAACTATCGGGGAATTACCCTGCTGTCCATTACTGGGAAAATCCTTGCAAGGCTGCTCCTGAATCGGCTGGTACCTGCCATCGCTGAAGACCACCTCCCAGAGGGCCAGTGTGGCTTCAGAGCAAACAGGAGCACCACCGATATGGTCTTTGTGCTGAGACAGCTACAGGAGAAGTGCCGCGAGCAGAACAAAGGGCTGTACGTAACATTTGTCGACCTAACAAAAGCGTTCGACACTGTGAGCAGGCAAGGCATGTGGCAGATCCTGGAGCGACTTGGCTGTCCCCCAAAGTTCCTCAACATGATTGTCCAGCTACACGAGGACCAGCAAGGCCAGGTCAGACTCAACAATGACCTCTCAGAACCATTCCCCATTCTCAACGGCGTAAAGCAGGGCTGCGTGCTGGCACCGACCCTCTTCACCATCTTTTTTAGCATGATGTTGAAGCAGGCCACAGTGGACCTCGATGATGACGATGCAGTATACATCAGGTATCGTCTCGATGGCAGCCTGTTCAACCTCAGACGACTGCAGGCCCACACGAAAACCCTAGACCAACTGATTCGTGAGCTGCTTTTTGCTGATGATGCTGCCCTCGTTGCACACACAGAGAGAGCCCTGCAGCGCATCACGTCTTGCTTCGCAGATGCTGCCCAGCTCTTTGGACTCGAGGTCAGTCTGAAAAAGACAGAGGTCCTCCATCAGCCGGCACCCAAGACAGTGTATCGCCCTCCTCACATCACCATTGGCGAGTCTGAACTAAAGTCAATGCACCAGTTTACTTACCTTGGCTGCATTATCACGTCGGACGCCAAGCTGGACAAGGAGCTTGACAGCAGGCTGGCAAAAGCGAACAGCGCTTTCGGGCGACTTTTCAAGCGGGTGTGGCACAATCAACAGCTGAAAACAGGCACCAAGATCAGCGTGTACAGAGCTGTGGTCCTCCCCACCCTGCTGTATGGTTCCGAGTCCTGGGCCCTCTACCGCAGCCAACTACGACTCCTCGAACGCTTCCACCAGCGCTGCCTGCGTACCATCCTGGGCATTCACTGGAGTGACTATGTCACCAACGTCGAGGTCCTTGAACAGGCTGAAACTGTGAGCATCGAGGCTTTGCTGCTGCGGACACAGCTCCGCTGGGCGGGGCATGTCTCCAGGATGGAGAATCATCGCCTACCAAAGATCACCCTGTTCGGCGAGCTTGCTACTGGACACCGTGACAGAGGGGCACCAAAGAAGAGATACAAAGACTGTCTCAAGAAGTCACTTAGTGCCTGCCAAATCGACCACCACCAGTGGTCTTCGCTTGCTGCGGACCGTGACACCTGGCGCTCCACCATTTACAAGGCAGCTGTCTCCTTTGAGGACTCTCACAGAGCTAGCCTTAAGGACAAGCGGCTCAGGAGAAAAAACAGAGATGCCGCAGCTCAGAACCCTGGCCATACCTTCCCCTGCAGCCACTGCGGTCGAACCTGCCTGTCTCGGATTGGCCTCCGCAGCCACGAACAAGCCTGCAGACGTCGTGGCGGGCAACTCCTATAAAATCTTCGTTCGCGAAGTCAAGCCAAGAGAACTGTGTAGAACATTTCATGGATAGCTACAGCCTTGCTACCATCACGATTATCAATCCCATTAGTTAACCACATTGGTTTGCTTGTGTCAATATTTGTTAAGGTTATAAACATTTTTATTATCACATAAAAAAAAAGGATGGAATTTAAATCACCAACCATTACCACTACAAACGCATTTCAATTTAACGTGGATGCCAAGTATAATGTTGCACCTACTTATGAACAGAAAATAATTCAGTTAAATCAGCTTGATATTGCTGTGTCTGAACAAGATCTATTCCAAGTCAAAGTACCCAATCCGTTTGATCATTACCTAAACCCTCCAATAACAGACGATGCTACAGCAAGAAAGTGGTCTTCAAGTCCACTACAGATGTTTCAAAACCAACTTAACTTTGCCATACTGTGTTCTACTACAGGCTGTGGTGTTTCATTTACAGACCATTTGAATCACTCAAACAAACTGATTAGGTCTGTGTATCGTTTCCATGTTTATTACCAGCTTAGACGTATACTGTCAGAACTGCATACACCACTACCAACTGAATCCAGTTTCAACAGGTATAACAACCCCATGGATATGAAAGCATTTGAACGTATCTGTAATGAATTTAACATAAGCACTAAGTATGACTTCACACAAAAACTTGATGATCACCACGGCATTGGTACATTATATTATGCTTTGAGTCACAGACAATACCCTCAAGATTACTGGCCTCCCTACACTTCATTCTCATCAAAATCACAAGTCTGGTTAGGCTCAATAGAACAGAAACAATCTAACGCATGGTCAACATTTGTCTTGGACAGGAGTGACGGATTTACTCAAGCAGGAGTCGAGCGCGTAAATGAGTCTATCAGAACATATGTCTGGTGTATATTAGGTGCACAATCATTAACAAAATCTAATATTCTGAATGGAAGTGGTAAATTTGAAACACAAAAACAGTTTCTCGCTAATCTTGAAGATTCAGTAAATTCATCAGTTGATCTCCCATCAAGCATACAACGTTACCAAGATGTACTCAGATATGCCAGATCAAAAGTTGACTTTGTAGTTGGCACTGGGTTATACATGTTACCATCTGACCTTCAACTCCAAATGGGTACAATAACAAATTATAATAATGAAATCATTGTTGCTGGGAGTGATCAAAAACTAGGTCTCAATAAATCTGTAAATTTAGGAGGAACAACTGTGCACGTACAGTTGAAAAAAACATTACAAGTGATTACTTCCCTTGCTCCAACAGCTATACAACCAGTACAGTCAACCCCTGACACACATGAATCCGAGAGAACTGCATTGGTAATTGGCCTTACTGGAGTAGGAATATTACTTCTTTACCTGTTTCATTAAATAACCTATCATTAACCCTCCTACTGTCACCAAAAAGATCCAAACATGCTCCGCCATAAACCCTACTGCCTTTGCCGCTGTACTAATCAACCAATTGACAACCGTGCCTAAAATGCCAGGTAACGAGTCTACTGCTTTCAGAGCCAATTTCTTAAGCAAGTCTGATATGTGTGACAACTGTTTTACCCACGACTGTAAGTCTTTTGGATCTGTGGGAACTGGGGTTGGTGGTGCTGGAGGTGGAGAACCACCACCCGTTACAGCCAACACAACTGTACTGATAATAAACCCCAGAGCTGTAATTAAACTGGCAATTGTGATACCCTGTTCTCTGAAAAGTGTTTTAAGTCTCTCAGCCAGAGTAGTGTCTTCGTGAAGTATTTTCTGAATAGTTTCCCTAATCCTGTTGACCTGTGATTTCAGTTTTTGTCTTCCAATACTAATCGTTTCTAACCGTCCTGATCTTTCTATCTGCAAATCATTTAATCTGTGTTGGATTCTTTCTTTCATTTCTGTGTCAAGATTCCCATTGTCTGCGGTAGCCAGTTTCTCTTTCTCACGTTCTATGTGTTTATCAAGCTCTCCCAGTTTGGCAAGATTATTAACCATCTCACCTCTTATTGTCTGCAGTGATTTATCCAACCCTATAATCTCCCGCATTGACAAAGGTGGATCATCTATTGTTTTCAAAGCGTCATTTATTTGTCCTTCAGTAAATGAGGTTTCTTGTATCACTGTGTTTGCTATTTCTGGTAGGCTTGTTATTGGTGCCATTTCAATTTCTTGCCCTGTTGGTAACTTTGTTTGCGTGTCTTGAAGCACACTAACCAGTCTTGGCGTGATAGGAGACCCACCAATACCAAGTTGACGCAAGGCACTAACACCACCTTCATTTTTTATTGTACTTAAAGCCCTAAACCTACTAGGGTCTTTTTTGTTAGTCAATAGTACTTTTCCTTTGTCAACAGTATTTAAATATAAATGACCCTTGCCATCAAGTTCAAACTGGTTAGGGTCTATGTTGTCTGGGCGATTACCAACATGATCATAAAATGAGTTCACTTTGGTTTCTAAAAGTTCATGACGTAAACTGTAAATATTTCTTGTACCAGTCATATCTGCCATATCTGTTGTATTACCAAAATCATACGTGTCACCCATTTCAAAATCTTCATGATTAAATCCTCCCGCGGCCATTGTTTTTATTAATTTAATTTTTTTTTATTGTGCATAATAAAAATGACACAGTCCTACGGATCAAAGTTAGACCCACACAGAAAACTACGTGAACCTTTCGGTGTTAAAGCAGTTAGACAATCAATTGTCATCACAAACAATCCTAGTACTATAGACCAAAACCAGACTCTTACTGTCAAGTTTCCAAACCTAGGCCCCAGTGACGTTATTGTTCCTGGTACTGCTCGCCTTGCTTTTAATATTGAACTTTCATCGGACGCAGATGACAAAAGAACACTAGTTAACAATCTAGGTAGAGCAATTATTAAGAATATTAAAGTTAAACTTGAAGGACAGGAAGTGTTTAGTCTTGACGATGCTGATGTGTTCTACTGCTACACGGATTTGTGGCTTACAAGAGAAGAACGAGAAGATCGTATTTACCAAGGCATACAGTCAGATAGCATTATGAAAATTCGAATAAATGCATCAGACAAAACAACCACAGAAGGCAAGGACGTTATTGTGGCCGAAACATATGGAAATAGGTTTTGCATTCCACTCGAATTTGAAATCCTAACAGGACATTCGCCTTATTACCAAGGGGCACTAAATGACCGCCTGAGTTTTGAACTAACCTTCAATGATTACTCCAAAGTTATCAAATCAACGGATCTCAATGCATCATATAAGATCTCTAACATTTCCTTGGAATATGAGATTGTCACGCATACTGAACTAGCCAGACTCATTCAAAATCAGTACCAGTCAAGACTTCCAATTTATTATGATCGAGTGATTAGACACAGTTTATTACCCAAAGACAAGAGCGACCAAATTTGGAATTTAAACCTAAACACGCCTGCTAGGTCACTGAAAGGCATTCTTATGTTATTTACTGAACCTGAAAGTCCTTACAAAAGAGATTCAGAAAAATTTTACAATCCGAAAATTACACATTTATCCTGTACAATCGAAGGCCGACCTAATCAAATTTTTGCGTCTGGAATGATGGGATATCAGCACTATGATGAGATCACAAAGTATTTTGCTGGGGGAAGACTTAGAGAAAAATCAGCAAATATTGCGTGCAAAGATCTGCATCTGTATGACGTAAGAATCGGTGAATACCTGACAGACAAGTACGCACTGTGGCTAGATCTGCGTTCTACGGAGGATAATTTCCTTCATGGTTCTGGCCGTATTATTGAAAACGGTAGTGACGGAATCTCAATTCAAATTCAGAAAAAAACAGAAACCGATGGATTAATAAATATATATCTATATCTGATTTTTGACGCTCAGTTAAACATAGCTGAGAGCAGGCTAAGTAGTCACATATATTAAAAGTATTCACTTAGCTTGGTTTTAATCCTTCACAGCCCATTTTGAATACCGAAATCACTATAAAATCCGAACGTATTAGTAGGCACGTCACGCTTGTGCTGAAACACGGACTAAACTGAAAATAAAAGGCGTCGTTTCACTGAGGTAACCGTTTCACTACCGATTTCAACATTCCCAATTTTCACCTCGAGTGATCTAAAAACACTCGTAAAAACATGATGGGGTGTACTAGTAACTTGAATCATTTAGGTCTATCACTGGGATTAGAGTTATTGGGTTTTGTCTTTCAATTTAAATGCATCACGCGACAGTGACTACGCAATAGCTTAAGCATAAAGACCTATTGTTCAGAAATGTCACCAACTGAGTGAAAACAGGAAACCGTTTCACAACCAATTTTCAAGCCCAACTTTCTGCTTATGAAAGAGATGCAATCTTGTAAACTAACAATGACTACACAACAGCTGTCTCTACCTACAGGTTATGACGGCAATAACTGCACGCAACAGGAATCCGGTTTCATCACGCGACAGGGTTGAGCACAAAGGCCGATTGTTCAACAGCGCAATGTCCGTGTGCGTCGAAGCAGTCACGATGTGTGAAGTGAAAACTTTTCACAGATAAATTTTCACGTTGGACGTTTCATTTACGAACGACGTGGTGTTCCACATTTGGGAAATAACCTATATTAGAGATTTGTTCTATATTTTTGGTTTGCCCCAGAGTAAGAAAAATGACATAGTGGTTTAGTGACATACATTGAAGCGTTGACACAAAAAGGAATGCTAATTTGTTTTGTGTGTGCAGAGAGAGAGAGAGAGAGAGAGAGAGAGAGAGACACTATTTGGGCATAGAAGACTATTGTTTACAATGGTGGTATGAACAGGAAGTAGACACTATTTCTCAGGAAGGCCAACTCTGACAGCATTGAGTGGTGGGGTGTGGGGGTGTGTGTGTGGGGGGGTGGGTGGGTGGTGTGTATTTCTCGGGAAGATATTTTAACTAGCCTTTTGTTTCCAAGGGGTTGGGGGACCTGACTGGGCAGATAAATCTGTTAAATGAATTTGGTCAAGTGCGTTTGTTTATTTACGGAAAGGATTAAATAAATCAATTGTTTCTTAAATGGGTGTCGTTGTATTCTCCTATATACTTTCTCTCCAGCCAGGTGACCAAGTGTTGGTTCTTCTTCCTACCGACAACAACAAACTCCTGATGCACTGGAAGGGACCCTACATTGTCGACACGGTGGTTGGCATCAACGACTACAGAGTCAAGGTCAACAACAAGGTGAAGACTTACCATGCTAATCTGCTGAAGAAGTATATTGAGAGAGGTCGTCAAGACAAAACACAACTGGCGGCATCGGTGCGTCTTGCTGATGACGAAAGACTAGACGATGAAAACCTGTTTGACCTTAACGAACTTTGCCACAAGGAGGATGTAGAAGATATCCATTTTGGACAGAATCTGACCCAGACTCGACGAGAAGAATTGAGCGTCCTGATTCAAGAGTTCAAGCATCGGTTTACACCTGACCCAGGGACAACAGACACCATCCAGCACGAGGTTAACTTGATGTCAAACGAGCCAGTTCGTAGCAAACCTTATCGTCTTCCTTATAACACGAGGGAAGCATTGAAAAAGGATATTAAATTAAAGAAATGCTGAACCTGGAAGTCATCAGAGAGTCCAAGTCACCATATGCGTCCCCAGTTGTCATCGTGAAGAAACCAGATGGATCCAACTGGATGTGTCTGGACTACCGCAGACTCAATAAACTAACAATCTTTGATCCAGAGCCTATGCCCACAGCGGAAGAACTGTTCCAGAAGGTCAGGGGAGACCGATTTTTCTCCAAAATTGACCTAAGCAAAGGGTTCCTCAACATGATCGTCCAGCTCCACGAGGACCAGCAAGGCCAGGTCAGACTAAACAGTGACCTCTCAGAACCATTCCCCATTCGCAACGGCGTGAAGCAAGGCTGCGTGCTGGCACCGACCCTCTTCACCATCTTCTTCAGCATGATGTTGAAGCAGGCCACAGTAGACCTCGACGATGACGACGCAGTGTACATCAGGTATCGTCTCGATGGCAGCCTGTTCAACCTCAGACGACTGCAGGCCCACACGAAAACCCTAGACCAACTGATTCGTGAGCTGCTCTTTGCTGATGACGCTGCCCTCGTTGCACACACAGAGAGAGCCTTGCAGCGCATTACGTCCTGCTTCGCAGATGCCGCCCAGCTCTTTGGACTTGAGGTCAGTCTGAAAAAGACAGAGGTCCTTCATCAGCCAGCACCCAAGGAAGAGCATCACCCTCCCCACATCACCATCGGCGAGTCCGAACTGAAGTCTGTACACCAGTTTACCCACCTCGGCTGCATCATCACGTCAGACGCCAAGCTGGACAAGGAGCTGGACAACAGGCTGGCAAAAGCGAACAGTGCTTTCGGGCGACTATTCAAGCGGGTGTGGCACAATCAACAGCTGAAAAAAGGCACCAAGATCAGCGTGTACAGAGCTGTCGTCCTCACCACCCTGCTGTACGGTTCCGAGTCCTGGGCCCTCTACCGCAGCCAACTACGACTCCTCGAACACTTTCACCAGCGCTGCCTGCGTACCATCCTGGGCATTCACTGGAGTGACTATGTCACCAACGTCGAGGTCCTTGAACAGGCGGAAACTTTGAGCATCGAGGCTTTGCTGCTGCGGACACAGCTTCGCTGGGCGGGGCACGTCTCCAGGATGGAGGATCATCGCCTACCCAAGATCACTCTGTTCGGCGAGCTCGCCACTGGACACCGAGACAGAGGGGCACCAAAGAAGAGATACAAAGACGGTCTCAAGAAGTCACTTAGTGTCTGCCAAATCGACCACCGCCAGTGGTCTTCGCTTGCTGCGGACCGTGACACCTGGCGTTCCACCATTCACAAGGCAGCCGTCTCCTTTGAGGACTCTCGCAGAGCTAACCTCAAGGACAAGCGGCTCAGGAGAAAAAACAGAGTTGTCGTAACTCAGAACCCTGACCAGACCTTCCCCTGCAGCCACTGCGGTCGAACCTGCCTGTCCCGGATTGGCCTCCGCAGTCACGAAAATGCCTGCAGACGACGTGGGCAAGCCCTATAGAATCTTCGTTCGCGAAGTCAAGCCATGATGATTTTGATCCATACCAAAACTTGGGGGGGATCACCTCAAAACCCTCCAAGAACTGTTCCAAAGACTGTCAGATGCAAATTTCACCATCTGTCCAAGCAAGTGTATTCTTGGGGCCGACAACATAGACTTCATTGGACACAAATTGAGCGAAGGTTTAAAGGGGCTACACGACGCCAACGTGCAGAAGATCAGGGATGCCCCGCGACCTATGACCAAGACGCAAGTTCGCTCATTTATGGGCTTGGCGAACTACTACCGGGAGTTCATACCAAACTTTGTGGCAGTCACAGCACCCCTAACTGATTTGCTGAGAAAAGGACAGCCTAACGTAGTGAAGTGGGAGGAGGCCCAAGAGCGAGCATTCCAGGTAGTTTGAGACATCCTAACCGAGAAGCCTGTTCTACACCTCCCTGACCCGTTGAAAACGTTCTTCCTGAGAACAGACGTCTCCAACGAAGGAGTAGGTGCAGTCTTGATGCAAGAAGATAATGGAAAACTTCACCCAGTGAGCTACGCCAGCAAAAAGTTAACCAGAGCTGAGAGAAACTAAACCATCGAGAAGGAGTGCCTAGCCATCATCTGGGGAGTAAGGCGATTCAAACTGTACCTTCTGGGTGTGCCATTTGTTCTCCAAACAGACCATCAGCCCTTGAACTATCTAAACTCTGCAAAGTTTACAAATTCTCGTATTATGAGATGGGCGATGTTCTTGCAGAATTTTGACGTTAAACTACAGTCTATCAAGGGTTCACAGAACTTTGGAGCGGATTACTTGAGCAGAGCAGTTTGAATGAACATTTCTGTGTCCAGAACAATTTAAAGAAACATTTAGGTGTCCATGACAGTTTAAAGGGACATGTCTTCGCTCAGGACTGTTTAAAAGAAACTGTGACGATTATTTTGATTTGATTTTGATGTGAAATTCTTATTATTTATGGTTTTGTGTAGGTTTATACAGCCACAACCGTATTTTTGAGATTTAAGAAGAAATTTTTGTGAAATTTCATTCTAAAGAGGGGGGTAATGTTACGATTGTGGTTGTGTTGTCCTGTGAGAGCATGCATGTGTTAATCGTAGGAAATGATCCGGTATTTATTTGAGCTATCTTGGTTATCATTCACATATTTTTTTAAGTAACATTTTCTTTCGGTCGCGCAGAGCGGAATTCACTTCGTTATGATACGCTAAGTTTAGTGCAGAACGTTCTAGAAAGGTCGCACTGTCTAGTGACCTCGTATGTGTGACGTCGGAAAATTGGTGACATTTCGCAACAAGTTGTTTACTGTGCGCGTGAATTGAGCAGCCGTTTTTTGTGTTTGTGATAGATTGTGAATCTTCCAGAAAGTTCTTCTTTTATTAATATTTATGATTTTAGTTACGTGTTCCATTCTGATTGGTTGTGGTGTGTGAGTTTTTGTGGATTGTTTTAGAAAGTTGTTCGACTATAAAAGATGGGGAAAAGAAGCGCGGATATACATTGTCTTGCATTGTCAGTTGTAGAGACACACAGTTTATCGTAGGTACGTGGCCCGTATAGGGTGTACATTGTGAGAGATACAGCATAACAGTGTGGTGTACGTTGTGTAAGGAACTGTTTGTCGACAGTGTGGACATTTGCAGAAGAGACTTTGTATCAGTGTTAATGCGTTTGGAATTGCATTGTGTGGAGATCGCATCGCTGAATTAAAATATTGTTGGAACTGTTACTCCAGTTTTGTCTACATCCTTAAGCCACGTGTGACAGATTGCAGCTGAATGAAGTTTATTTAAAAGAACCTTACGTGCATGCGTCAGGTGTGTTTATCATACTACGACTACAACTCCACCAAGTAACAGCAATCAATCTGCAGAAAACAAACTTTAAAAAACTTCTTCCAGTTATTTTAAATTTAACCATGATTCTTGCATGTAGACTATACTGTTCAAACAAAGATTAATGTTAGTTATTTTTGTCTGGAAGGGCCACTCCAGAAAAAAATATTGTCCACAATTTTATCTGGTCCTTGTTTTCTTTCCGCTGTGAGATGGCCTTAGTTGCCTGCTCTGCGTTAAACCCAGATAACTAACTCCTTGTTTTCTTTGTGTTCATTTTTTGTTGTTGTTGGGTGCAGCAGAAACACGTAACGGAGACTATTCAAGCCACAGTCTTCAAACTTGGCCCAAGGATACTTTGTTCAGGACCTTTCTAATTCTATACAATGACCTGCCTTATATGTTCATAGCGGATGAGGCAATAGGTTAAAAAATTGCCATATTTTGACAAATTTGATTTGTTTTTAAATACTATTCACAACTTCAAACTCAAACTTTGTACAAAGATACCTATGCACATTAATTTGGTTGACCCATCAGAAAGGTCAAGGGTCACAAGAACACAGGAAATAGGTGAAAAATAGCCACATATTGACAAAAGATCTTTTTTCTCAAATACTATTCACAACTTCAGACCCAAATTTGGTATACAGATACCTGATAGTAAGACCTTCCTATGTATATTAATTTGGATGACCCCTCAGAAGGTCAAGGGTCACAAGAGATCAGAAATAGGTCACAAATAGCCATTTTCTGACAATTATTTCCCCCTCAAATACTTTTTACAACTTCCATCCCAAACCTGATACACAGACAGTGATTAGGTTGAGTTTTGCAGTCAATAAGTCATATGACCGGAGGAACATAAAATCAATAGGTAATTTTGAAAATCCAGAAGTCAAAAAAAAATTATTATTTTTTCGGCATTTTCGATGTCAAACTTGTCAACACATCTTGGTCACTTGGCCCGCAGACTCTCTCACTGTTTACGTTTTCGCGGTGCTTGCCTGCCATTTGGTTACAGTCATGGCTGTTTTCAGTTAGACTCAATTTGAGAAACATGAGTATGAATGGAACCAGTCAGAGGCGTAGATTTTCATGAACCTGCAGGCAGAGGCGACTCATGAGGATCTGTGCCTCTTGCAGATGTGTATTATAATCGTTACTTAGTCCGCATCTACTTCCTCAGTTTGAGTAACACTATCAGATAAAATCTCGAGCAATATGCATAGATTCTCATAACGACCCTTAGGTGGTGAGGACTTTTGAACGTCTATGCCTCTTGCAGACTTTAGAAACTCACTCTTGCACTGGTTACATTCATCACTCAGCCAGCTATAGGTGTTATACTTGGTGTATAAAATACCAAACGCAAGTATATTTGGCAATTTCGGATTTTTATTTAGTTTTTGCTATTTTGCAATCTAATGTAATCAGGTTTGCGTTTCAATGACTTCCATTACATATAATATGCTTTTTTCAGTAAACATATGTGCAAGCACTGAATACAGTGAAGAGCACAATGGTTCTCAGCAACAAGAGCCAGTTTTCTGGCAGTACTGATTCAAGCTTTAGTATCCAGGACACCAACCACAACACATTTTTGTCAAATTGTCATAGATAGACACCCCCATCCTCTCCTAGAAAACAACAAAGCAAGAAACAGATTGTGGTTGTCATAGTCTATAAGCTAGCAGAGTTTACCGTGCACCCCCCTCCCCCAGTACTCAAAAAGATGGGTTTCAAAGTGTACCTTAGTATGTCCTGAGATGTTTAAGCCATGTTCCCTGAAAATCCTTAGGAACACACCAGAGACATAGCCGATGGCGCAAGGGAACCCCATTCATGCTCTTTGTGAATGCTAAAATGAGGTTGAGAAACATTTTCCTGCTGCCAACCTCTTGACAGCTCACTCATTGGCAGCCAGAACAATATAAGATTTAAAGACGGCCATTAAGTAATTGAACGTTGCAGAAAAAGAAGGCAAAAAATGGAGGTGGAAGTGATGATCTCGTGGTGGACATGTGGAAACTAAGTATTTTGATAACATTGTTTAGGCTGTTAGGAACCATGAAACTTTATTATGCATATTCATATTTACACATTTCTAGATAAAATTAAAGGAAAAGAAAAGGGGATACCTTACTAGACCCGCCTTACGCTAGGTAAAATATCACTTAAAAGACCAGCCACTTAAAAATAGTTACAATTAAATTGATGGGTCACATTGAAATTAATGAAATGATCACAAATTGTTATGCTCAATATGCATAATTTGTTATGAAAACTGGCAACAAAAACATTTAAACAGAGGAGTATGACATAAGCAATTGTTATGGTCATTTTGCGTTCTTTTGTGTACTGGTAAAATGGGGGTAGGGCAGCAGATTTAGCCACTGTGGCCCCTAAATGCATCACAGCATCATAAAATCCGGTTGGGAGTAACTGTGGTACTCTATCCTAACCAATAAAACCTAAGAAAGACCTGTCAGTTGTATAAAGAATTTTTGAGGGCATCAGAAACAACGTATGTTCCCCAATTCATTTTAAATGGGAAAAAGCTATCATTCACCATGAATTTACTGTAAAGGATGCCGACTTTCCTTATATTCTTGCACTTTACGCTCAAATTATTGAAACTTAATAGGTAAGGAGAGGTCAAAATGAAATGGAATAAATTTAGTAATTTTTTTCTAAATAATTTTGTTTATTTTTACAATTTCTGGGTAGGGATACAAAATCAACCACTGTGGCACTCACAGTGATCATAGAATCACCTAGTCAAGTTTATAATAATTGTGACATCCTGTTTTAATGATGTAAGCCTGAAAATGGACTGCCAGTGCTATAAAAAATGTCTGAAGGCATCTGATACATTATTTTTGTCTTTTTTTTTGTTGTTGCGGAAATGGCCGTTTACTGGGTGCACACATACCTTCACTGTGAGCCAGAGATTCAATATTTTTTCATTCTGTTTTTTTTTTTTTTTTTGTGTGTGTGTGCAGAGGACGCAGAAGGTGTGCTTTAACATAATAGTGTCTGATTTGGGCTTTTCGAATGAACTCTGATTTATTTAGAGGAAAATGTTTCTCAACCTCATTTTAGCATCCGCCAAGAGCGTGACTGGGGGTACCCTTGCGCCATCGGCTATATCTCTGGTGTGTTCCTAAGGATTTTCGGGGAACCATGGCTTAAACATCTCAGGATGACATACTAAGGTACACTTTGAAACCCATCTTATTGAGTACTGGAAGGGGGGGGGGGGGGGGGGGTGCACGGTAGATCCTGCTAGCTTATGGACTATCAGTGTACAACTAATTACATGATGTGGACTTCAACTACAAGACGCGAACAAAGCAAGATTGAGTTACTGATTGTGTAACCATGAAATAAGAACGAAGGTTATATGTGTGAGCACGAGAGACCACTGGTACATCAATTGCAACATCTTACATTACAACATTTTGGACATCATGTAAAAATACGCATATCTGTGCAAAAATTACGAACCGGCTGCACTGACAACAGTTAAGCCATTTCCTTTGATTCTAGACGTCTATTATGAATACGTGAACTGCTGAACTACGTGAAAAAAAAAAAAAAACCCTGGCTACAGACATCTAGACCCAGTTCGCTGCCGCACCCTCATACCGACTCCGAGGATCAAAATCAGCGTCAATGAGACCAACAAGAGACTTAGACTAGAGTTAATGCAGCCGTGGGGACTGATGAGGATGTATGCCTCTTACAGGCGGAAAGCGTTTTGCATCATATTGGACCGTGTACCTAGTCAAGGCCCATGCTTGCAGTATTGTTTACATTTGCTCGAGAGAGGGGGCAAGTGTCACCCATCACTGTTGGCAGCTGGCCTCCCGCCTCCCTAATCTAGGATGCACTCTGTTCATTGAGGACTGCGGGTCTCAGTGATTGTTTAAAAAATGAATAAGTCATATGACCGGCTCACTGACGGAGCAATGCGTCATTTCAAATTTGTATGCGTCAATGACCGATGAGCATCCTATTCGCTGCACAGATACCTGATGGTAAGACCTTCCTGTGCATGATAACTTGGATGATCTTTTGGAAAGGTCAAGGGTCACAAGAGATCAGCAAATGATGTGAAAAATGTATTTTTTGTAGAATTTTAGTTTTTATCAGCATTTTTTGCAAAAGTTTTCAACCAAATTTGGCAAAAAGGTAGCTGATGATAGGACCTTTCTAGGCATACTAATTTGGTTCACTACTTATACTCAAAAAGGTCAAGGGTCATGGGAGGTTGACAGAAGTGAAAAAAGCGTACTGTTTGAGAAAACATGGATTTTGCCAACCCTTATAAATGTTATGTTAGAGCACTTGATCACTTCCTTATTTCTGTGACCTGTTGGAAGGTCCAGGACACAGAGGTAATTAATTATATGGATCAGTCATGCACATGAGCCTTGAGGGTTTTGCCATTCTTGTTTAAAATTTACTTATTGTCCTATGAAGACTACATTATAGATCAACCATTTTAGTTTAGGGGTGGTGCTAGAATAGCTTCACGCCACATGCGCCAAACTATTCTCACATCAACCTTGAACTATCATAGTCAAATTTATTTCAAGCAACAGTGTATTATGACGAAAAGCATTAATTACCGCACCAAACACACACACACTGCATTTAAGATGGAGGCAATATTAATGTTCTCATTTTTTAGGGCTGACTTTGTTTCGGGTGAGACTGAAAACTGTGTGTCAAGTGTTGACATTACCACTCGCCCCGGCTCCCTGACCTTCACAACACTGTGTAATGCGGTTGGGCCACCTCAGGTGGTTGGCTCTACCATGGAACAGCCAGTAGACTGTCAAAGTCTGTCTGTGGTTCAGGATGCTAGCTCCGCATCTGTTGCAGGTTTGTTCATATTTTCTCATTTTTACTTCTGAAAGCAAGAATGAACAAATGTTCTGTTGACAGGGTTTTCTTTTTATATTATATGTCCGTTACCTTTTGGATACAAGTTCTCCAGAATCAGTACCCAATAGGTTGAAATCATGTCACAAATTAAATTGCATTATTTATATGTGATTGTTCAGCTGCTGCATTTTACAAGGCTAGATATCCCTACAATTGTATACCATCATAAAACAGTCGGTGCCATGTTCCGTTTTCAGATTTGGCTGTTCTAAATAAGGGTATGCTGCAGTGTCCCGCACGTTACAGTGTGACATAATTTGTAAAGATGATTGCAAATGCAATATTATAGACAATGAAAAGATTATTGGTGTTGGTGGTTACAGTACACTGTTAAAGAAAGCAGGGGAATTAGAATGCACAACATCAACACCAACTATGGAACCAGGTACTGACCAAGTGAACCAGTTTAGAAATGTTTCCATAGATCCTTATTTTCAGTGAATTTCCCTCCTCTTGCCTTTAACATTATTCATGGCAATGTACTATAATTGCGTGTAGATTTAATTATGAAAAAACAGAAAATACATTGGTTTCATGAGAAAGTAAAATTGAACATTGCTGTCTCGGTGTTACATGCCACATGGACATGGAGTAAAATCAAGAGCAGAAAAGGAAACAAAAATTCAAGATAAGGCAATCCCATTCCCAGTTCAGAAACTTGTTTTCAGTGCAGATGGTAAGTGATAATCAAGGCAACAAAATGTCAGTTTAAGACTCGAGTTTACAGTCTGTTGTGATGTGAGCTGCTTAAACCCATGCAATGTCCTCTACCTCGGGTCAGTGATATTCCATCCTTGGTCTCCTTCAGGAATCACACTTAAAATTCACCCTCTATCTCATCTTCGATCAGATCTAAATACAAAAGAGAATAAACTTACATGTTTAGTATTAATTGTTTTTGAACAAACAAATTATTATCCATGACTACAAAGTCAGCTTAGTGACATATATACAGTTTTTGTTCACAGAAAACTTTTCCATCACATCAGACAATTCTCACCTGCTGTACTGCCAGTTTGAGAAACTGCCTTGTGGTAGGCGTGCTAGAATGCCCCTGGCTCGCAGGAATATTTTCAAAAGTCATTTGTGCCTAATGCAATAACCTTGCTGAACTCCATTATGTAACTGTTGGGCCATATGACCAGTAATATTTTGGGCATAGAAACTCTGCATAGTGACTTTTCATCACAGTGAAGCATGCAACATAATTGTCCATGGATGACAGTGTTTGCGTGCATGTGTCTGTATGTGCGTGTGCGCGTGTAAGCATGAACAAGGTTATCATATTTGCACGCATGTTTATTATTTTCATATGTTCTTCTGCGTGTTTTAATGTTGAAGCCAAAGGAAAATTTCCATCTCATGGACAATAAAGTGATTTGTAATTGTAAATTTTTCAAGTTGTTCTTGTGTCCAGAGTTGATCAATTCCATTCCACTGAGTGCCAGCCTGGGTACGTCCCAGATGCAGTGGAGCAACATCGGAGGTCAGAATGCCATCATCACTCTGCACACTCTACCCTTCATGGAGGGCACACAGGGCATCACCATCACGGATGCTGGTGTCAGTCTGGACCCAAACCTGGTGCAGACACTGCTGTCGCAGGCTGTGGGCATCAAGACAGAGGAGCTGGGCAATAGCACAGCGGAAGGGGCAGCCATGATGAGGAACCAGTTGACAGATGTCCAACCCACCCCCACATTCACCCTGCTGAGAGAGGTGGTTCCCAGTGTGTCACAGCCTGCTGCAGGGGTGGCTGTGATTGGTGAGGCACTGCCCACAGAACCGGCCATCACCCTGGAGTCTGCACCTCTAGGGCCAGCCGCTGAGATCACAGATGAAATGCCAGTAAGGATATTATTTACTGTTCATGAACGTACATGTCAGGGATGGCACTTATGCACAAAATCTGTGTGTTTAACACAAAAATATCAGGATTATATAGTTTTTAAACTATTTAACCCCAACGCCATTTTGTGCAAACTTTAGAGGTGTCACCTAACTATTACATACCAGTTCCAGGAGATGAATCAACCTTGATAGTTCAAGGGTAATGCAAGATTAGCTTGGCACCATCAGGCACCAAGCTGTTCTGGTACTACCCAGTCAATCCATCTCCTGCTGTGCATATGAGATCACTCCAGTCAGAACTTTGACATGAAGGGTGAACATTCCAAAACGAAGGTTGCAGAAGATTAAACTTCAGAGTTTGTGCATTGACAAAAATCATTTCCAACAGAGTCCAGAATAATTTTTTGGCTCACTTGCGAAGCAAAAGTGAGTATGTTCTGGGCCAGTGGTCGTCCGTGGTAAAACTTAAACGTTGGCATTTTCTCTCAGACTATTCAAGCCACAGTCTTAAAACTTGGCCCAAGGATACTTTGTGGCAAGACCTTTCTAAACATACCAATTTCAGTGACCTCTCACAAAGGTCAGGGGATCAGAAAATATATCAAAAATAAAAAGAAAAGGGGAGACTGCCAGTGCTAATATTTTAGGAAAGTTACAAAGTAAAGTAGGTTATAGCACTGTCAGGGGAGAGAAATGTGCATGATCGACCAGTGATCATAGATCTACTGTGGCCAAAGCACAAAAAAAAGGATAGAAAGATAGGGGGCGCTAAGAGAGTGACTGAAAGCAATGCATATGGAAGCCCCCCCCTGAAGGGGGGCGTATCACATATCCACTGTTTCAGCCACTCAGTGCATGGAAATTTAAATCTAGGTCCCCCAAGGGGGGGTCCAGATATTTAGCCGGTGTGGACAGCTGTTTCGGTCTTGGCGACCTCTTCAGCACACCATCGGCAATACTGGAGGAGGCAGGAAATTCTGCCTACCTGCAAAGACAACCACATTTTACTGTGGTGTCTGCAGGGGCATACATTCCATGCCACCACCTAGAGTTAAATTTCCATGCACCCTAAAAGAGAACCTACCAAAAGGGGGGAAGGGGTTGCAGTCGATATTGTAGTAATAAATGAAAAGAAAAGGGGAGACTGCCAGTGCTAATATTTTAGGAAGGTTACAAAGTAAAGTAGGTTATAGCACTGTCAGGGGAGAGAAATGTGCATGATCGACCAGTGATCATGGATCTACTGTGGCCAAAGCACAAAAAAAAAGGATAGGAAAGATAGGGGGCGCTAAGAGAGTGACTGAAAGTGTAACGCACGCTGACTTGCCCACAGTCGTACGCACAGACTCTCGCACAACAGACGCATACACCGCCACTGACTCAGATGGACGCATTCATGCGGTACAACTCAACACACGGGCTCCCTTTCTAAAGTAACCTTTATACACTATACAAGAAAAGAAAGGCTTAAATGACTATCAGACTATATACACTTCTCTACTAATATCCGAACATCACACACACACAATTCACAATATCTCGCCAGGCTAGGTGTTAGTTCTCAGTCTCCAACCTGTTTGATGTTATTGCCTGGTTACGTTGGTCCTTCTCACGTCTAGGCGTGCAAGTCCGTTGTATGCTCTTTCCTGTCGTCCTGTCTGTAACACGGACGTCCTTGTACTCGCACCGTAGCGCAGTTCTCGCTGTGATCCGGGTATCTTGGTCCCGATCAGACTCACTCTGAGCGAAGAGCTGGAGGGATGACCTCACGTTAGGTCCCACCTGTGACTGACGTCTCGGCGTCCATCGTTCCACTCTTTACAAGTACTCTAAACACAACAACAAGGATCCAAACGTAACGCTTGCTAAACACACAACATATTGGATCAATGAGAAACGTCACATAACCTGGCTGATACAAATAACTCACACGTTCATACACACACACACACTCGTGCTTCATAAACTGTCTACTTCCGTAACACCCCCATATCTCTGTCACTATCTTGAAACAGACTATAGCCTAACACTCTTGCTATACACTATTCTATACACTGGAAAAGACTATGCTTAACCAACCACGTACTACCTTCATAGCGACCAAGACATACGCACCTTACATTCCTTTAGTTATCCATCTCGGTAAATAACTGAACCAAAACACCGATTACTTCACTGAATTCTAAACCAACATAACTGAACCAAACGGGTCAACACTATACAAGCAAATTACTCTTAGCAACGCATACTGTCTTTAACTAAGCAACTATGAATACTACATATATAGAAACATACCTGAATTTTAGGTTTCAGAGTCTTGGAATGCTGGCTAAGGTATCTCGCATAACGTCTGTCCAGAATGACAGTCAAGCCCCGCACTACCGTTTCTAAACCTCTGACAGACTAACTTTCGCCTAGAACTCACTATAACAGAACTCACTAAACTCCCCGTGTTAACCATGTCTTAAAGATTTCACGTGAGCAACGGCCACTCGGACTATCGGCACAAACAAACCGTTAACAAAAACCGTACCGTACTAACTCTAATGTGTGAGCACTCTGCACGAGCATAGAGCTTCATCACAATTCCCCCTTCCTCGGGAAAAAAACGACCGAGTTTCTTTTTAAGACTACTCGACGTACTATATCCTAAAACACGAAGGGACTAACTCTGTCTATCTAGAAAACAAGAAAGCAAAAATAGAACAGCCTTAAACCTCAACGTACACTCTCGGATCGCACAGCGAACGCGAAAAACAGAACTAACGCGCTAAAAACCTCCAGAAATGAAATCGATCCAACGACTGCCCACACGATCGCGAGACCCCAGTCTCCGACCTACCTACAATCGTGAGACCCCAGTCTCCGACCTACCTACATATTATTGGGTGCTGAGCCGCATTTCTGTCCGCAACAGAAGTATGCCGTCTCCAGCCAACCCGACTAGTGGGCCAAGCCCGCTGACCGAACACCTGATTCTGGACGGAAATAACTCGGTCCCTCTATTCCCAACTACGCTTACTTCAAGTTCTCGTCGCCACCGATGCGACTGCACTGCGATTAACCTGAGATGGCTTAATCGTCTCGACCCTACTGCTGACTGGCTGCACACCCTTCATATTACCGAGAACTAAGTCGACTACTGGTTTGTCGATGACACAAGAGATCAGATCCCCTGAGAAAAACTCCGTGTCAATCTCTATCTTAGCCAACGGAAAAACTTGTACCTTCCTTCCGTACGAAATCACTTTCTGCGTTTCCCCCATGTACTGATCGTCCCTAACAAGGCTACGTCTGACCCCTGCAGTCGTGGCACCCGAGTCGCGCAGAATGGAAGCGAGCCATCCGTTTACAACACCGTTCCCCACAGGCAGGCAACGACCTCCGTCAACTGAACGCACTCCGCCCACTTGTAGCTCCTCCCCGACTGGGACTGCAAAGCTGGCTATGTGAGTGGGCTGCTCCGCCCCCTCCACCATACCAGTATCGCTAGGACATTGATGAGCCAGATGGCCGTTCCTCTGACACGCAAAATGCTGAGCGTCCGAACGACCGCTAGGACAGCTCCGAGCGAAATGACCGTACTCGTGACACGCAAAACACCGAGTGTCCGAATTAGCCATACGACCACGACCGTATCCACGACCAGATTTCTCTGCACGTGCATAAGGATCGCGAACGCGACTGCCGTTACCTCTATCACCGCGTCGAAAACGCAAACTACCTCTCCCGTTAACTAGCTGGCCTCCACATAAAGTATTGACGCCTCGGTAACCCCCAGTCGTATTAGCAGCGACCAACCCGACTGGCGTTGTCTCGGTCCTAAGCGCGAGGTTTTTCGTCGGATGCGCCAGCCGAAAAGCCTCCGCGTTCTGCACTAACTCATCTGTATGCTTGAGGCTACGCTCCCTCAAGAATACCGCTAGATCCTTGGAAACACTACCAAAGAACTGTTCCGCCAACACTAGATCGAATAATGCCTCGTACGTGTGGTCGATTTTTTACAGTTCAACCCAAAGCACGAGCAAATGGGACAATCGCCTGCCAAACGACACAAACGACTCCTCTGTCTCTGGCCGACAAGCTCTCAAGCGTTCTCTAAAACCTTCCGCACTACACTGGAACTGCTGCAAAAGACACTCCTTCAGCGTCTCGTAATCTACGTTCCCCGAAACGTTCAAGCTATGGAAAAGACTCGAGGCCTGACCTTCTAGCACAGATGAAAGCAAAACGGGCCAGCTGGCAGGTGGCCAACTTAACATTCGCGCGTGAGCCCCGAAACGAAACAGAAAAGCGTCAATAGAGTCCACAGACTCCTTAAACATTGGCAGTCTAGGAAAATTACATATGCCCCGGCCTACCAAATCACTATCTGGAGCTGCTCTAGACCCCGCATCTCGAGCTAACTGTAGTTGCACCTCCCTATCTCTCTCCTTTCTATCCCTCTCCTCTTCTCTCTCTGGTACTTTAGCTCTTTCTCTCTTAACGCATGTTCCCTCTCGTCCTTCTCTCTCTGAAACGCTAGAGACTTTTCATCTTTCTCTCTCTGAAACACTCTCTCTTCTCTTTCTCTCTGAGCTTCTAACTCCTTTAAGGCTTTCTGAACTTCTCTTTCTCTTGCCCTATCCTCCCTATCTTTACATTTCTCGACATAATCAAAAAGTTTCTCGTCCCTAAGACCTAGCCTTTCACCTTGTTTAATATACGCCTCTACCAGGTCTACCTCCATATTTGCTACCACAACTTCCCAAAACTTGAAAACGTAAAAATTCTAATAAATGGCAAAAATATCAACAACCTAACACGCACCTAGCAATACAGAAACTTTAAGTCCACTACCCAACTTTCGCCCGCACTATTCTAAACTACCGCTAAAACAGGGTCACCACTGTAACGCACGCAGACTTGCCCACAGTCGTACGCACAGACTCTCGCACAACAGACGCATACACCGCCACTGACTCAGACGGGCGCATTCATGCGGTACAACTCAACACACGGGCTCCCTTTCTAAAGTAACCTTTATACACTATACAAGAAAAGAAAGGCTTAAATGACTATCAAACTATATACACTTCTCTACTAATATCCGAAAATCACACACACACAATTCACAATATCTCGCCAGGCTAGGTGTTAGTTCTTAGTCTCCAACCTGTTTGATGTTATTGCCTGGTTACGTTGGTCCTTCTCACGTCTAGGCGTGCAAGTCCGTTGTATGCTCTTTCCTGTCGTCCTGTCTGTAACACGGACGTCCTTGTACTCGCACCGTAGCGCAGTTCTCGCTGTGATCCGGGTATCTTGGTCCCGATCAGACTCACTCTGAGCGAAGAGCTGGAGGGATGACCTCACGTTAGGTCCCACCTGTGACTGACGTCTCGGCGTCCATCGTTCCACTCTTTACAAGTACTCTAAACACAACAACAAGGATCCAAACGTAACGCTTGCTAAACACACAACATATTGGATCAATGAGAAACGTCACATAACCTGGCTGATACAAATAACTCACACGTTCATACACACACACACACTCGTGCTTCATAAACTGTCTACTTCCGTAACACCCCCATATCTCTGTCACTATCTTGAAACAGACTATAGCCTAACACTCTTGCTATACACTATTCTATACACTGGAAAAGACTATGCTTAACCAACCACGTACTACCTTCATAGCGACCAAGACGTACACACCTTACATTCCTTTAGTTATCCATCTCGGTAAATAACTGAACCAAAACACCGATTACTTCACTGAATTCTAAACCAACATAACTGAACCAAACCGGTCAACACTATACAAGCAAATTACTCTTAGCAACGCATACTGTCTTTAACTAAGCAACTATGAATACTACATATATAGAAACATACCTGAATTCTAGGTTTCAGAGTCTTGGAATGCTGGCTAAGGTATCTCGCATAACGTCTGTCCAGAATGACAGTCAAGCCCCGCACTACCGTTTCTAAACCTCCGACAGACTAACTTTCGCCTAGAACTCACTATAACAGAACTCACTAAACTCCCCGTGTTAACCATGTCTTAAAGATTTCACGTGAGCAACGGCCACACGGACTATTGGCACAAACAAACCGTTAACAAAAACCGTACCGTACTAACCCTAATGTGTGAGCACTATGCACGAGCATAGAGCTTCATCACAAAAGCAATGCATATGGAAGCCCCCCCGAAGGGGGGCGTATCACATATCCACTGTTCCAGCCACTCAGTGCATGGAAATTTAAATCTAGGTCCCCCAAGGGGACCTAGATTTTTTTGTGCTTTGGCCACAGTAGATCTATGATCACTGGTCGATCATGCACATTTCTCTCCCCTGACAGTGCTATAACCTACTTTACTTTGTAACCTATATAAAAAATAGCTATATTTTTTTACATCATTTATTTTTTTCTCAAATACTATTTACAACTTCGAACCCAAACTTGGTGCAAAGATACCTGATGGTAAGACCTTTTTATGCATTCTAATTTGGTTGATCCCTTTGAAAGGTCAAGGGTTACAAGAGCTTGTTGAAAGCTGTAAGACACTGCCAGTTATGAATAAAATGATGAAAATTTTCTTCTCTTTTATCAACAGAATTGTCAGTTAGCATTATTTTACAATGTATATACAACTTGTTTGTGAGGGCAAACATCTCAGAGTATGGTCACTCTATCTTGTGTTTGGTTGTTAAAAGTCAAGCTTCATGTAGGTACAGTGTCCAATTTAGAAAATAAAAATTCTGAAAAGTATGCAGTAATCATGATTTTAACAAACACAATGGTGGCAGGTGACGATGAAACTGGGCATGATGGGAGCAGAATTTCTGACCAAGAACGGTCAACACTCTCTGTATGTGCCCTAAGTAATATCATTCAGTTAAATGAGTTGTGGGTTTATTGATACATTTTCAATTTCACTTTTCTTTATCTCACGCACGATTCATACTCTGTAAAACAGTATTGCAGTACTGGTTATTTGGTGCATGCATGTGTACATAAACATGTTGTTGTGTGTACCAGATATTTTCACGTGTGTGTGCGACATTGGACCCAGGGCTGGTGAGTGGTGTGCCGGCCGTGCAGGATGTGTTGATGGAGCAGCTGATGGCCGAGGAGGATGTGCGTGTGGGGATCGATGAGGACCGTCATTTTACGCTGGAGACCTCCCTTCACAACCTGCTCATTATCCACAACCGCCTAAAGGACCAGCTCAACCTCCCCGCATGCACCAAGTTCTCTGCCCACACCGTCCCCACCCCACCCTCGACCCCACCACCTCCCCCATTTAAAAAAACAGAGAATGTTGGTGTGATGTGTCAGCTACTTGTGCCGTTCGTGTCGTCCAAAGGTCGGAAGATCAAAATGCCGGGCACTCTGCAAGGTGCTGTCAACAACCATGACTACTTTGATTCAGACGATGCTGAAGATGAAATTAAAAAATATAGCAGGAGAAGAAAAAACCATCCACGGAAATTATTGACTTCATCCTATGTGTGCCAGAAAGTGAATACAAACAGTGTAGTTGGTGCACCAAACACAGCAGAACCAGATGACCCAGTGACAGGCAGCAGTGCCGAGACTGAGTGGGGGAATGCACGGGGAGGTCAGACAGTTCACAGGGAGGCTGGGAGCACGTGTGCTGATAAACAGGGTGGAGAGAACAGTGAAGACACAGAAAATATAGAAGACTTCTCACATCATGAAGATCGTAAGTGTTGCAGTTGTGATTGTGCTGCGCGTTAACCCATTACATCCTGAGTTGATTTTTTAAAAAAATTGCTTATTGTCTTATCAATGCTACATTACAGATTAGGAGACAGATCAACCGTTTTAGTTCAAAGGTGGTGCCAGAATAGCTTGGTGCCTCACGTCCCAAGCTATTGTCTTATCAATGCTACATTACAGATTAATGCTACATTACAGATTAGGAGACACTTATCAATGCTACATTACAGATTAGGAGACACTTATCAATGCTACATTACAGATTAGGAGACAGATCAACCGTTTTAGTTCAAAGGTGGTGCCAGAATAGCTTGGTGCCTCACGTCCCAAGCTATTGTCTTATCAATGCTACATTACAGATTAATGCTACATTACAGATTAGGAGACACTTATCAATGCTACATTACAGATTAGGAGACACTTATCAATGCTACATTACAGATTAGGAGACAGATCAACCGTTTTAGTTCAAAGGTGGTGCCAGAATAGCTTGGTGCCTCACGTCCCAAGCTATTGTCTTATCAATGCTACATTACAGATTAGGAGACAGATCAACCGTTTTAGTTCAAAGGTGGTGCCAGAATAGCTTGGTGCCTCACGTCCCAAGCTATTCTGGCACCACCCATGAACTATTGTAGTCAATTTAATTTTAAGCAATAGTGTATCAGGATGAAAAGGGTTAAATATTGAGAAGAGAAGACCCCAACAAAGGAAGAAACAAATTGAGAAAAGACAGCTACAACACAGTTCACAATATTTCAGGTTAAGCCTTTCCTTGCCACTGTACCTACATATTTGTTTCTAAAATCATTGTTCTTTCAATGACCAGAAGCCAAAACTGTCCAAGAAATATGGATACAAATTGTTCTCAGCAAGAGGTATAGATCCTCATGAACCCCCACAGTTAATGGGCTTATGAGGATCTATGTCTCTTTTAGTTGGATTGTGTTCACTTTTTCTCAGCAGTGAAGGGGTTAAACCCAGTTTGGATTCACATGCGAAGCAAAAGTGAGTATGTTCTGGGCCAGTGGTCGTCTGTCCTTCGTCCCTGGTAAACTTTAACATTTGCATTTTCTAAGAGACTTTTGAAGCTACAGTCGTCAAACCCAAGGATACTTTGTGGCAAGACCTTTCTAAACATACCAATTTCAGTGACCTCTCACAAAGCTCAAGGCTAAAAGGGATCATAAATCAAAAATAGCTATTTATGGACATGATTTATATTTTCTCAAATACTATTCACAACTTCAAACCCAAACTTGGTACAAAGATACCTGATGGTAAGACCTTTCTATGCATACTAATTTGGTTGATCCCTCGGAAAGGTCAAGGGTCACAAGAGCTCAAGAAATAGGTCCAAAATTGCCATATTTTGACAAAAGATGTTTTTTCTCAAATACTATTCACATTTTCAAACCCAAACTTGGTACAAAGATACTTGATGGTAAGACCTATCTAAGCATACTAATTTGGATGACCCCTTGTAAAGTGTTGGGAAAAAACGGTGCTCACATCGCATACATGAATGTTTCAGCCTGATTCTGTCTTGGCCGTTGTGTAAAAGTGTGTTTGACATCGCACACGATAGCTTTGCCCCCTGCCTAAGCAATAACGCGCATATATATCCTCTGTACATACGTACAGTGTTCAGCGTTTTCAACAAGTATGATTTCGCTTCCACGGTTTTGTTCGTTCTTTAAATTCTTTGCTTTTTCAGTCTCGGACTGTATTTTTCACAGGTGTCGACACTTTTGTTTGTGTCCCACCGTTTTTTCTGTTTTGTTGTTGCTGTTTTGTTTTTTGTTTAAAACAAAATTTTGTTTTTTGTTGTTTGCCATATTGTTGGCTTTTACATTCTTTTCCCTTGTCTCTCTCTCATTCTTTTTCGGCATTTACTTCTGTGCCATTTGTTACTGCGCTATGTAGTGCACTGTGGGTGTGCCGCCTTCACTTATTTGTTTCCGGCACCGCAGTGTGCAGGCAACCCTGCATGTCAGTCTAATGTAGATATACATTAGTTAAGGAGTACCTTGTAGGCTCCCAAGGTATGAGGATCTATGTCTCTCTGACAACAGCGGGTGTTGGGTTATCCCCATCGGTGTGCAGGGTCAGTTGAAATTTTGCGGACTCCTCACCGGTGGGATGAGGCTGGGTGGGGGTCCGTGAGTTGCCACATACTTTCCGTGTTCTTCCTTCTCTATCCTAGATGGAAGGCTGTTTCTTCCACAAGGTTTAAGAGAGTGAATTCACATTTCCGTTCGGAATATTTCTTTTTATGTGTGCTTTTTGCGATCATTGTTAGGTAGTGTTGTTGTTTCATCAGCACCAACATGATGTTTGTTTGGAATACTCAACTTCCAGTCGATATGCTTTTACAGATTCAGGCCTGAGGTTATATCTTATTTTCCTGTGTGCTTAGAGCTTCTTGTTGATAGCTCAGCTCGACGGATTTTAAAATACTGTATGATGCTTTTTAATTTTCTGTTATGCTAGCATCACAGTACTGCATGGTTTTCTAGCAAGCAAGACAAAATATTGTTATGCGACTGACTTGTGTGTGTGTTGACCGGCTCACACCATCCATTGCATACATAATAGCGGATCAGAGCAAGCCTGACCTAGCAGGAAAACACGGGCGGTGTTAGACACCAATGATCAGTGTGTAAAGATGTGTTTGACATCGTACACTATATGATACACTGGCCTGTTTATCGGCCGGCCGTATTTGTTGGAAAAAACATGAATGTTTCAGCCTGATTCTGGCTTGGCTGCGTTGGAAAAAACGGGGCTTACATCGCACACATGAATGTTTCAACCTGATTCTGGCTTGGCCGTTTTTATTTATTTATTTTTATTTATTTATTTATTTATATTATTTTTTTATTTTATTTTATTTTTTTGCGCCCTGAGCATGCTGCTAGCATGGAGTGGATGCGCATTACAAGTGGACATCATCATCATCATAGCCATATTTTGACAAGAAATGTTTTTTCTCAATTACTATTCACTCCCCACCCGGGTCTGCCCTGGGGGACTTGGGGGGGGGGGGGGCGGGGGGGGGGGGGGGGGGGGTTAACTACTTTTTAGTTCCCAGGGTCATCCTGGTCAGCCCCACAGGGTGGGTTTTCCTCTCTATTCTGGGGCTATTCTGGGGCATGTCTACCCTTGGTCCATTCACCTGTATTTGCCTTTTTAAAACTCTCCCTACTGTCTGCACTGCCTGTAGCTCTTGATATTGGATGTGTGTTGCTAAATGGTCTTAGCTTTATTTAGGCCCCATGTGTTAGGTTTATTTAACATATTTGACCGGCTGGCGACACATACATTCAATGTTCTGTTTAGTTTTTTTTTTCACAAGCAGTGCAGGCACGTCCTGAGAAAGCCTTGTTGCTGTCGGGACGTTAAGCAATGTACAATCAATCAATTACTATTCACAACTTCAAACCCAAACTTGCTACAGAGACACCCTGATGGTAAGACCTATCTATGGGTACTAATTTGGATGACCCCTCATAAAAGGTCAAGGCTCACAAGAGGTCGACAAATGTGTATAAAATGACAATAATTGTAGTTATTATCAACATTTTTGCAAACTTTTCAATCAAATTTGGCACAAAGGTACCCTGATGATAAGACCTTCCTATGTATCCTAATTTATTTGACTCATCACAGAGGTCAAGGGTCACTGGGGTTTCACAGATGTGTGAAAACTGATTAAATTTTGAGAAAACATGGATTTTGTTAATGCAGAAGACATCCCTTTACTTATTGTCAGACGTGTGGATCGGTTGATACACGTGAGCCATAAAGGCTTTGCCTTTCTTGTTTAAAGTAGACATACAAGTACACAATTTGGAACTTACCTTTTTATTTTTCAAATGTTAAATACTGCATTCACTCCTTCCAGTAGGGTTCACTCGTACCAGAGATGTGGAGACAGGTCGGCCAGTGTAGTCATTGCTTTATTCAGTAGATGATGGAGATAGTATTGACAATGAGGGTATGCCAAATTCACATGATGTCAGATCACATGATGTCAGAACATAACCATTGGTAATTATACTAGCCTTGAGACTGTGTCAGACTTACAATTACCATACATTATTACAATTACCATACATTACTAGACAGATGCTACTAGTCTCTAACATTTCCACATCTATGGCTCTTGTATGCCGCTATAGCGGCCTACACGTTTATGTTTTTGACACTTTCATCCACTGTTTGCGAGAATCTGATAGCCATCGATGATTGTCGAGGCTCTGATGTGAGCCGATGTAAACAATGTGGCTTTGTAAAAGAACTGGATAGCTTTATAAACAATTCCCTTGAGATCGTTGGAAAGAAGAGCTGCTTTTGCAGGGACACGGCTGCAACGATAACCTGCAATCTGCAGATCACTCAGTGTCTTGATCATGTCTTTGTTCATGCGAAAGTAAAGAACTCAGTACATGTGTATGGCCTTCATATGATAATTTTAATGACTTTATTTTAGAGTACAGTCTACAAGTATATTCCATCCAGCTTCCACAAAGTAGGCTTAATAAAAACCCTGAAGTAGGTGTATGGTTGCATGAAAGTGTGTGTGTGTTTTAATTGGTACCTGTAGCTCTGATTATATACTATTTTCAGCTTATAGATGTACACGTATATTAAAATCTTCAAATTGTTTCCTGGTGCCCAACCCTGCCCATGCTCAGCAAAACTTTCCTAAAATCCAAAATTTCCAACTTTCACCCATTCATATTTTGTGAGAAAAAAGTGCATAAGTGCATGGGTTGTGTTGGGCATTTGCCCATGTAGTGATTTCGTTCTTCATGCAGCGAAACATCACAAAAGTATGAGCAGTTGATAGAAAAAAAGATTGCTGAAGGTTTGATTTGTCTCTCTGATCTTTGGACACTGCAGTAGGGTTAATAGTAAGGTGATAGTCATGTGAAAATTATTTTAGGTTTATTTCTCAGATGCAGTACGGGATTGTTGTGGTTTTTTTTTGCTGTTAGAACATGTTTTTTGTAGTCAAAGACATTTTCGTTTTTTCAGGGACAATTTTGAGAAAAACCAGACGAAACAGACATGAAACCCCAGCCACACACATGCGTCGGGTCTACGAGGGGCGAGTGCCATACAAGTTCTTTTGCCGCAAGTGTTCCTTCAAGAGCAAACGTGAGAGCCACTATGTGCGCCACATGAAGCATCACGAGACACCCGGTATGGAACTCTACAGGTGTACTGGGTGTGACTTTAAGACCATCCGCCTGAGCCACCTGCGCAGACATGAGCTGCTGCACAAGAAACAACTGGTTACATGCACAGTGTGTGGTTACATAACGGACAGCAACCAGCAGCTGCTCAAACACATGAAGATGAAACATCCACATGGCAAGGATGTTAGCCCACCACAAGAGGAAAAGGTGAAACCAACTAATTGAGCTGTTAGGTCAATATTCCAAACTGTTGGCCTTGAGTCCATATATCACTTTTACTGAAAAGAAAAAGTGAACATGCCCAACTGCAAGAGACATAGATCCTCATGAGCCCTTGCGACTGAGGGGCTCATGAGGATCTCTGTCTCTTGCTGAGGTCAATTTGTATTTATGTTCCTTGGATGGTTGTGGATTTTGGTCATTGAATAAACATAGATATAGATTTTAGAATCAAAATGTACGTCCAGTGGCAGTGAAGGCGATATACTGGTACCAGTTCAGGAGACGGATCAACCATGATAGTTCAAGGGTGATGCCAGATTAACTTAGCATTTGGCAACCAACCTTGAGCAAACCAAATGTGCCAAGTTATTCTTGCACTGCCATGAAGTGTCCTGGTCAACCCATCTCCTGCTGTAGTGCATCAGGACTGAAGATGATTACTGAGGCATTTTCATCTCCTGCTGTAGTGCATCAGGACTGAAGATGATTACCAGTGTTTCCCACAGCTTTTTTTTCAGAGAGTCCTTGGGACTCTCTGGAGCAAAATTTCAAGAGTCCCCTTACAAAATTTGAGAGTACCCTTACAATTCCTACATTTACCTTGATTTTGATTACCAACATCATGGACACACAAATACGCCTCAAAGTCAAACAAAGCTTAGTTTTCAATGCAACTTTATTGAAAATTATGAATAGCCATAAAACAAGCAACACAACAAAAGGAATACTGTTCTGATAAATGTTACAAAGGAATCCATCATTGACTAGAGGAACCTTAAAATCACATAAAATGACCATAGAACAAACATGAAATGGTCATACGACAATTTACACACATCACCTGCATGTACTGACAAATTGTCTCTGTAAAAGCAGTTAGTCGATGACCAGAAGAAAAAAAAAAAGAGACAAAAAAATCTGTTCAACTGTGTATTACAGACAAGATAATCATTGCCTAGTCTAGGGAGAACTGAAAATGATGATTCAACATCATGCACACTTTCTGTAGTGGCCAAAAGTAAATGAAGTTCATTTCTTGCGCTGAGCAGTGCTCCTGTAGTGTGCCACAGAAGCTTCAGTGAATTCCTCTGACATGGGGTAGGGCACCAGCTTTTCAAGCTCCTGCTCAATGTCCTGCTTCTTGCTCCCTGTTGCCTTCAAGGCTTGAGCATGCACCGTGCACAGCAGCCTCCTCTCATTTGTTATGAGCATCTTGTTTTTCACATGCTTGATACTCAGCCTGTTCCTGTTTGGGTTCATAATAGCATTCTGCAGCGAGAAGGCCCTCTCACAGGGCACTGAAGTGATGGGGACAACAAGTGAAATGCTGGCAAGAGTCGCAAAGTCAGGAAACTGGTCCGATTTCCCCAAGACCTTGATAGACATGGTCTCCAAGGATTCCCCCCTGTTGTTGTTCAGAAGGGTCTTGAACTGCCGATAGTCGTCCTTGCAGCGCTGGGCATCCACTTGCAGAAATGCCTCACAGAGTTCTTCTAGGCAGTCATTTCCGTACTGGACCATCTCGGCCATCTGAAGGGGGAGATGTTTGGGGTTGAGAACTTTGTCAAGTGTTTTGAGGATACCCATGTCTCCCTCCGGAAATCTTCTTTTGGCTTCAACTTTGATCTTTTGTGAAAAGGTCTTGCATGTGTTCTGTCTTGTCTGCCTCTGCCCCTCCCCAGCCTGAAACACAATGCTTTGATACTGTCCTTGCTGGTCCAGGCTGGTGTGTAGACGGGTAAGGTTGGGCCCAGGGAAGTCAGGAAGGGAGGAGATGTGCTCCAGGGTTGACTCCAAGCTGTTCATAGCCTCCTCCACATCATTGTTGTCCCTCTGGAAGGACAGGCTGCATTTCATGAGGGGATCAAGAATGTCCCTCAAGATGCACAGCAGTGAAATGAACTTGTACGTCTTCACTTCCTTCAGAAGAGACCGTGCAGTGACATCTTTTTCTGTGGCAGCATTCTCCAGAGTGAGAACCAGGCAACCCCAGGAATCCTCTGCAGCGATCACTGCATCCTGAAGAGAGAGCCACCTGACTGATGTTGGCTTCTTGAAACGCTTGACTTTCTCATCCATGATCTGCTTCAATGTCTTAAGCTTGTTGTAGCGTACAGCGGAGTATTTGAAGTAATTGAAGATGGCCACAAACGTATCCTGCACTTTCTTCAAAGCAGCCACTTGAGATGCTGCCCAGTGTGACATCAACGACAGTCTGTATGCACAACACCACACACTCACCATGCTTGGCTGCAACCGCTTCAGCACTGTCGTCACCCCATTGTTACAACCAATCATGACGTTTGCACCATCGGTGCCAATGCCAACCACTTTGTCCAAGGGGATCTGCATGGCAGCCAGATACTGACGAACAGCTGTAACAATAGTGACAGCCTTGCCATCTAGAACTTCACAGTTTGTGCCAAACATGACATGCGGCTTCCCATGAATGAGCAGTTTAAAGTAAATGACAAGCTTCTTCTGTACGGCGATGTCCAGGCTCTCGTCTAGCATTATGCCCAAGAAAGGTGAATCCATCAAACGCTGGCGCATTTTGTCTTCACACACCGCAGCAGCTGACGCTTGCAATTCCTTACAGGATTCATTCCTTCTGTACCACTTCTTTTCATCTTGAAGAGATTCCACCCCATTCTTTTTCTGCAACACATAACAGAATACAAAATTCACTGCATGGTAAAAATAAAATAAATTAAAGCAAATTCCGCCCCATTCTTTTTCTGCAGACATAACAGAACACGTAAATTCAATGTATTGATAAAAATAAAATGAATGAAAGCAAATAACTTTTAGTTTTACACCACATTCAGAATGTGAGAGAACAGATGCATTATTACTAACATTGCTAGTTTCTTTGCCAAGTATTTAACAAAACAAATACAAACTTAATTTTATGCAAATGGAAAATCACCTGAAGTTTCAGGAGAGCAGGAAACTTTCTGTCAGGAATGTCTTCTAGTGCCATCATCACTGCAGTGGACATCTGCGCAGTCATAGAGTCGCTGCTCATCGTAGACATTTCTTGTTGAAGTTGCTTCTCTTGATAGCATGCCATTGCCTTCCGCTGCTGGATCACGGTACATGATGCTTTGTGGCAATCACTACCCAAGTGGCGAGTGAGAGCAGTTCTGAAGAATAAAACCCCAACACTTTACATTAGACAGAGAGAGAGAGGGAGGGAGAGAGAGAGAGTTGAGAGAGAGACGGGAGGGGGTGGGGGTGGGGGGGTAGATACTAAAAAGCTTCCACTCAAATGAACTTGTTTGTCAATGTGTAACTAAAACTAAAAGGACTAAACATCAAGACAGTACAAAATCACAATCACTGACACTTGGACTGCACTCTTCTTCTTCTTCGAAAATTGAAAAACTCACCTTTGAAAATTCGAAGCGCCTTCAACAAATTTGTTTCCCGACTTGGACTGCTTGCGGCCCTCTGCCGCCTCGGTGCAAACCTTGCAGAACATTTTTCCATCTTCAAAGTTTAACCACGGGAAGTCATGCAGCCACGAGTCGTTAATGCGACGTTTCTTCGCAGCTGATTCACCAGTGCCGGTTGAGTCAGCTTTGGTTGATTCCTCTTGCTCCGGTTCCGTGTCTCTCGGTCGGGTTTGTTTGTCTTTCTTCCCATCCGCCTTCGGGGCCGATGATGTCGGAGTTTGGCTTTCAAGTTCAACGATTGCATCGTCTTCCGCATTTCTGCGGGTTATCGTTTTCCGTAGCCATGTGTCGAGCGACATGTTTCAGCTTTTCGGAAGCAAACAAAAAGGCTGCGCATGCATGTCAGCGCGGTCAGTGGGTAGGGGAGATCACCGCGCTTACTCGGCTCATCGGGCGCACGATAGCTCAGAGGTGCCAGGATACATAACGGCAGTAAAAAAAAAAAAATTTGCGTCCCTTGTGACGCACCATTTTTTTTTTCATGCGTCCTTTTTCAGTTTTTGTGCGTCTCTGACGCACACATGTGCGTTTTGGGAAACACTGATTACTGAGGCATTTTTATCTCCTGCCATAGTGCATCAGGACTGAAGATGATTACTGAGGCATTTTCATCTCATGCTGTAGTGCATCAGGACTGAAGATGATTACTGAGGCATTTTCATCTCCTGCTGTAGTGCATCAGGACTGAAGATGATTTCTGAGGCATTTTCATCTCCTGCTGTAGTGCATCAGGACTGAAGATGATTACTGAGGCATTTTCTCACTTTAGATTTATGTACAAATTACATCTTTTTGGTTTTTTTGTTGTTGGTGGTGGTGTGGCTCACTCAGATAGCAAAAGTGAGTATGTATTGGGCCTCCGTCATCTGTCTGTCATTTATTCATGGTAAACTTTTGACGATACATTTTTTTGGTACAAGCATACGTTGTGACGAGACCTTTCTAAACATACCAATTTCAGTGACCTCACTCTGAGGTGAAGGTCACCGTCTTTTAGAAGATACTATTTTCAAATTCAAAACCAGGAGTGGCATACAGATACCTGATGATAAGGTTTTCCTTAGCATATTAAATGACCTTGCTCAAAGGTCAAGGGTCACAAGAGGCCAAGAAATGGCTGAAAACTGTCTTTTTTTGTTGATAGAATGTAAGTTTTTATTGGCACTTTTGCAAACATTTCAATCAAACTGATTGTGAGACTTTCTTAGGCATGCTAATGGTCTGTCCACACATAAAGGTCAAAGGTGGTCAACAAATGTGTTAAAAATGCTCATGTACATGCTTATCACTAGGATTTAAAATTGTCCATTTTAGGGACAGACAGGATCACTTACCTCCAAGGGAGGGGGCAACTTCTTATTTGGGACCTTGAACCAGATACAAAGGGCCTCCACCACGCTAGATCTTCTTTCCGCGAGGGCCCAAAGATCAAACAGACGACGTAGTTTCCAGGCGCCGAAAAATTAAACAGCAGGGGGGGGGGGGGGGGGGGGGTGCGGGGGGGGGGGGGGGGGAGGGGGGGGGGCGTTTCCAAGCGCCGAAAAAAAAAAACAGTTGGGGGGGGGGGGGGGGGTTACTTTTTCATGGCGCCAAAAATTTGAACGGAGGGGGGGGGGGGTGGAGGTGGGGGGGCAGATACACGACATGGTTTACTTGTTTCCATCGGCTACAGCTTGGCTGTTCACCCATTTAACCAACGGTGGGGGGGGGGGGGGGGGGGGGGGGGGGGGCAAACAACCCCAAAAACAAAAAGGGACTTGTTTATGGCATTTTAACAAATTTTGGGTCTTGGGGAGGGGGGGGGGGGCATTTACCCCCCGGACCCCCCTGGATCCACCCCTGCCAGGGGCTGTACTGTCCGTTGCGTACTTGAAACAGTGCCGATTACAAAGTAGCATGTCAACACCAAGAGTAGGAGAGGGTATATTTTATTGACCTGTCCTAAAGGTGAAAGGCACAAAGGTCAGAGTAATTATTTGGATCAGCCATGCACATGAGCCTTAAGGGCTTTTCCACTTCTTTTTCTCAAATACTATTCACAGCTTCAAATCCAGATGTGGTACAGAGATAAGAAGATATGTAAGAACTTCCTGTGCGTACTAATTTGGATCACATCTTGTAAAGGGTCACAAGATGCTGGCAGATGTGTGTAACATGCCTATTTTGGTAGAAAGTTTTAGTTTTATCAGCTTTTTAATCTTGTCATCTCGTCTTGTCATCTTGCATCATCATGATGTCTCTTGTTATCTTGTCGTGTCTGGTTTGCAGCCCTTCAAATGCGACATTTGCGGACGATCTCTCTCCACGCGAGCTATCTACAACCAGCACCTTTTGAAGCATGCCCAGGAGTCCAGTACCGTGCGGTTTGATGCCCCTGATGGTTCCTTTCAGTGTAGTGACTGTAACAAGACGTTTTTGCGACGTGTGTACTTTGAGCGACATCGACGTGATGTGCACGGGCCAGAAGTGAGGCCCCACCTGTGTGATATTTGCGGGAAAGCGTTCAAGAGGACAGATGCTCTACAGCAACACAAGGTGGTGCACATGTCCCAGACGGCCAGAGTGTACTCTTTTCACTGCAGCCAGTGCAATAAGGGATTCAGGTCGCAGGTGGGATTTTTGACATTTTACCCCCCTTGTGCATGCAGCCACCAGTACTCGGGCTGTCTGATACCAGAAAATTCTGTGTATTTCATCAACACATTTTGACAGGGATGGAAAAAATGGAAGGCCATCCGTCAACAGGACGGACAGATCTTGAGAAAAAAAAGAGCGTCCAGTTACTTATCCCAGCTGTTTCAAGCACGCAACAAACCGTAGAGCACCAGGGATGGATTTTTGGTTGTGCTGTCCATCTTGGTGACTATTTTGAATTCTAGCGGAAACCCTGGAAACAGTGCCAAGCTAATCTAGCACTACCCTTGAATTATCATGGTTGATATGTCTCCTTCAACCTGTATATAGTCTTTAGGTGACTTTTCCAAAAATTAGGAAATGCAGCCATGGGGTTAAATGGTAGATGCATGCTCAAAGGAGTTAATGTTTCTGTTCTGCGAAGGGATTTCCTCAGCAGTTGGAGACATCAGTGTCATGTCAATAACTCGGTCAAGGCGCCCTGTATCGGTGAAAGTGTAGCACACATTTTTTTAATGTCATGCTACACATTTTTACCGACCTTGTGCATACATACTCACTAAACTGAAAATACTAGCATGACTTGTGTGTATGCAACTGCCCCCTGCCCCTCTTTCAACCTCCCCTGTTGTTTGATTTTTCCTGTTGAATGGACTGTTGACAGTTCCCAAGAGATCAAAATCATGAACTGGTGGTCCCAGGACCTCCTTAAATTTAAATATAGTAGGGGTCAGTTGCATTAGTGAGCTTAGTCCTGCGCTAGCGCCTTGCTTAGTCACAAACCAGATAGGTGAGGCTAACGCTGGTAGAACTGCACACATACCAAGGGGAATTACTCAGCCCTGGACAGACAAACAGTTAGATCCCCTGCCCCCGCCTATCAGGCACCCAATCGCCAGCCCACAGAAAAATACGCAGGTATAGAACAAGGCCATCATCTACATCCCTAAAAGGTATGCATCAGGTCAAGCCTATTTGTATCGTTACATTGTTGAGTATTGTCTTGTGCATCTACTGTGGGAAATCAGGGTACTTACCCGACCACATTTAGTACTCAGGGTTTCAGTTTTAGTGCGTCTGTGCGTCTCTGACGCACTAAAACTCAAAATCATGTACTGAAAATGTTACCAAGGGGTTGTCAGACGCACTAAAATTCAGTGCATCTGCGTCCAAGACGCATCATCCTTGCACCATAGTGCGTACCCTAAAAGAGGTCGGTGACTTTTTGGTGATGAGTTGGTTCGTTTAGCCGCTCGCTTGGTTGCGGCTGCGTTTAGTGCGAGTGTCCGTGTGAGTGTAACTGGACGGGCAAACTGTTGGTTTACGTGTGGTGTCAGCATGTTATTACAAAGTGCGTGCTACATGTTGAACGCGTTACTTGCTGTGACGTCGCCATTCATAATATTATGGGATGCGGCATCGTGAGTTTCACTTTCGATCTTGAACGAAGTTCTAAATGGCGGAGAAAAAGCAAAGGAATGTGGAATGCTTTGGATTCTTCAATCCAGCACCATATAATCGCTTCGAAGAAAGTTGCACTTCGACACCACCATCCCCATCGACAAGCCAGAAATGATACCCCTGGGTTGTGTGTGGCACCCCCGCTGCGACGCAGTTTTCAGAGTTCATGGCTGCTTGTATTTCCATGGCTAAAACACGACAGCACATAAATGACATGCGCAATATGCATGGAGGCAAACTCAAAAAGCAAGTCCTGAAATTTGAACAGAAATAAGTTTGTCAGTTTTTATTATCATGGTCGATCCATCTTCAGGTACACAGTTGTTAGGCAAAAGCTCTAAAATTGGAGAAATATGTCTTTGGGGTTAATGGGTTCAAACCAACTTTTAAGTACACACACACGCGCTCACACACACACACACACACACACACACACACACACACACACACACACACACACACACACACACACACACACACAGAGAGTTTAGACAGACTTTGGTTGTCAATAGGGCTTGGGAAGTTTCCCTCGTTGCCTAGGAGCATCTGCGCGTTGGCCGCCATCTTCAGAGGATACGATAGCCTTCAGATAGTAGCGAAGCAGTGTTTCAACATGTTTTTCTTTATGTTTCTTTCTCTTTGGAAACAAACAAAAACAAATTCTGGTTAGCGGTTTCCTACCTTGATGGCAAGACTTGCTGTTATTAGGCATAGCACGTCAGGACTTTCCTGACATTGTCTTGACAGCGATTTCGATATGAGCACCTTAGTCGTATATCCTCTCAAGATGACCGCCACGACTAGCATGATGACATCAACTGCCCAAGTCCTATATACATTCAGCAGAAAAGGCTATGTTCTCTGTTACAATACATTATCAAATGATCATATATATATATATATATATATATATATATATATATATATATATATATATATATATATATATATATATAATGTGTGTGTGTTTGTTAGCTCAAAAACATTACCGATGCCATTACTACAATGGAACAACCTATAGCTTGCATAATTTTAGCCCAAAAACTTACGATGTGTACCTTTAGGGCCAGGGGAGGCCACCAGGGGCGCCGTGACCTGGTACCCGGGTAGCCTCCCTTCCCACCCCATACGGGTAACTGCCAGAGCAGCCAAGCCAAACCAGTTCTTTCCTTTAGCTTGCAGCGTGTACACGTGTTCTTAGCCCTCTGCAGTGCTACCTATGGCTGTGTATGGTCAAGCTACTTGTGGAATTTTCGAAAGTGGACTTCGTTCCCGGACTGTGCTTTCGCCTTGCCTTGGAACTTTTTCTGCCCTTATGTGCCTTTCTAGGAAGGAAGTGTCACTTGTGCTTGTTTTGCCGGAAAGACGCTTGGTTCCCGGTCTCCCCGGGCCGTGGAGCCGGCCTTCGCCCCACGTGGGGGCTCTGTTCTGCACCGGTTTTCCGGCACTTAGAGACCTTTGCGGCTTGTGTGGTGCCTCTCGGAGCCTTCGCCTGGCGTCCGGCGTGCTCCTGGTTCAGCCTCCCCAGTCCGTTCGCCGGTTGGACTGCGGGACCTTCGTCGCGGACCCAGCCTCCTTCCTGTTCATCTGGTCTTCAGCCGCGTGGGCGCCGCTTCTTCTTCTTCTTCGGCTACAGGTGCTACCTTCCCCTGCCCCCTGCGAGATGTCCAGGTAAGGTCTCGGTGTTTGCCAGCGCCCACGCCTCTGGCGGCGTGCGCCGGCGTCCTTTGCTATATCGTTGCTTGTTCGATATTACTCGGCGCAGGATAGTGGGGAATGGTGAGGAGTGGTGCGCGGTTTTCGTCTCATGGCCTTCTGCTACGACCAGTTGCCTTGTAGTTTTGCTCTATGTTGCAGTTGTCAAGTCCGCACCTGCAAACGATGTGGCGACTTCCAGTGGCCGAGTGACAAGCATGCGGTCTGCCTCCCCTGTGCTGGTTGTGCTTCAGGCCACACCTGTGATGTCTGCGCTCTCTGGGTAGAGGACCAATGGGCCCAGCTGTGGAGTTTTTATTGGCGTGACAGAGGACCGCCGCCTGCCCGCAGCCACGAGCATGCATCAGCCCCGGACCCAACAAGACACACCTACACTGCCGTTAGGAGACGGCATACAAAGGCTCCCCCCTTGTGCACCCACTCTCTCGAGTCAGGTCCGCAGCGAGTCCGCTCGCCCCGCTCTGTGGAAAACAAACAAGCCCCAACTCCCGACGTTGGGGGACGCCTTTCTCCCCCCCCCCCCCCCCCCCCCCCCACCTTGCGCACCAGCTCGCTCGAGCCAGGTCCTCAGCGAACTAGCTCGCCCCGCCTTGCGGAACCCAAGCCTCACAAGACCACCGACAGGAGTGGACGCCGCTTCTCCCCGACGCCGGGCCCTCGGCTTCAGTGTACGACCCCCAACGTGCGGCCCCGGGTTCGCGACCGCCTGGACTCAGCCTCTCGCTCCTCGGAGGCCCGTTCGCGACGCAGGCCTCGCCTGCGTATGCCCCCTCGGACTTCGGCTTTCCGCCCTCAGACCCACAGCCCTTCGTCTTCGGTCCTCGCCTCCCGCCGCAAACACTCTTCGGTCTGTGCTCGCTCTTCGCACCTGGCTTCGCCCGCCATTTCAGCTTCGCGGACGTCTCACCCTCCTCGTTGGTCTTCCCCTCGGGCCTCGGAGGTTCCTTCTTCTGGTTGGCGCTCTTCCCGGTCGGTGTACTCTTCGGTCGTCCGTGCTACTCCTCGTTCCCGGCCTTTGTCTTCCCCCCCCTCCCCGGCGTCCCTCCCCCTGCCTTCCCCTTTCCCCCTCCCCTTCGCGCCGTCGACCGCGCGCTCGCTGCTTTCCTTCGCGCGGACGCTCCACTCATCAGTCTCGCCGCTCCCGCTCGCGCCATCGCAGCCGCTCACCCCGGTCTCGCTCCTCGCGGCGGCGCCCGCCTCCCCAGCCCCTGGTGCGTCGGCCTCCTGCGCCGTACGTCGATGTGGACTCCCTCAGCATCGCCCCAGAGGATTCCGCCTTGGCTCTCTTCAACCATTCGACCTCCTCACGCGCTCTCTCGCCGTCGTCTCCCTCGTCGCCTACATTGAGGACGCCCAGGGCGGAGACCCTTGCCTCGCTCGACGAGGCCGCGCATCTGATTGCCTCGTGTCTCCCCCCGGACACCCCGGTCGCCTCCCCCCAAGAGGAAGCTCTCGGCCTTCGTGGACGCTGATCGCCCCTCAAGAGGTTTAAGTCCCTGCCACAACCCCCGGGGTTTTAAGGACTTCGTGACGCCTTCTCCACACTCCTGCAGCAGGGTTCAGGCTCCGACGCGGCCTTCTTCTTCTCCGACGCTCTCTAGCCGGCGGACTTGGACATCGCCTTTCAGCACAGCTGGTATGCCGGACACTCCCAGACCTTTGCTACTGCCCTTCCCGCATTGGACCCTGCTGCTCTGCAGCAAGCTGGTGGGCTTCGCGCTTCCCGCCGTTGCATCCCTCCCGGCCTGGAGCAGATGGCGATCCTCATCCACAATGCCCTCGCCTGTGCTGGATTCCTCGACTTGGCCACGCAAGCGGTCGTCAACCTTCTGGAGCGGAACTGGCACTTCTCCATCTCGCTGCTGTTAGGGGACCTCCTCGCACTGGCTGTGGCCACCAACCGAGCGGCATACCACGCTTCTGGCCGCTGCCGCGAACTGCAACCTGCTCCGCCGGGATGCTGTGCTTGCCGTCTGCCCTGACCTCCCGCAGGACCTACGGAGACAGCCGCGACAGGCTCCACTCGGCGATCCTACCTGGCAGTCGGTGAAGGACGCGAATAAGGAACTTTGGCCTGCCCGCGCCACCTCCTCCCTCTTTCAAGCCGCCCGCAAGGCCCTGTGTCGCGCCCTGCGGACCGCCAGACCCACCCAGCATCCGCCCTCCCGGCGTCGCCGCCTTCCTCCGCGCATCCCCGCCGCCCGCCGCGCCCGTCCGACCCCGCCTCCGCCCCCGCCTGGCCCAGGCCCGCCTGTCGCCCGGCGCGGGGCCGGGCCCGGTGACTCCCGCCCTCCTGCGCCCCTGCCGACTGCTCTCGGGTCTCCAGTCGGTGGGAGGCTTGCCACCTGCAGCGACGTGTGGCGGTCGCTGTTCCCGGATGACCCATGGATCCAGTCCACCGTCTCTGAGGGCCTCCTGCTCTCCTTTCGGACCCCGCCGCCCCTGTGGTGCAGCCCCGTTTGGACGTCCGCCCCTTCGGATCGCCTCAAGGCTGCTGCGCTTCGAGAGGAGATCTCCTCGTTGCTGCAGAAGAACGCCACGGAGGTGGTGTCGCGTCACGACTCGCCCGCCTTCTACACTCGCCTCTTCCTCGTCCCCAAGCCCGGCGACAGGTGGCGTCCGATCATTGACCTTTCAGCGCTGAACGAGTTCATCGCAGCGCCGTCCTTCCGCATGGAGACCGCCAGAGCCCTTCCCGCCGCGGTGCAACCCTGGGACTTCGCTGTCAGCCTGGATCTAGTGGACGCTTACCTACATGTTCCCGTGCATCCGGCTTCCAGATGCTATCTGCGCTTCGCATTCGACGGCACCGTTTACCAGTTCCGCGCCCTCCCCTTCGGCCTCAACCTCATCCCCTGGGTGTTCACCCGTGTCATGGACGGTGTCATCGCCAAGGCCAGGCGGACTTCGTCGAGTCCCTCCTCGAACTACCTCGACGATCTGCTCCTGCGCAACCAGTTGGCACCCGCCCTGGAGAAGGACCTTGGCTTCATAGTCAACTTAGGCAAGTCGGATCTCGCCCCGTCCCGCCGCTTCGTCCACCTTGGCATGGAGTTCCTTACAGACCTCAGTCTGGTGTGACTTCCAGAACCGTGGATCCAGAAGTTGGCGAAGCTGGCTCGTCTAGATTCACAGGAAGAGACGGTCTCCGCCAGAGTCTGGTTGCAGCTCTTAGGCCTGATGAGCGTGGCGGCGGATCTCCTTTTTCTGGGTCGGCTCTACTCGTGCCCGCTTCAACTTCATCTACTCCTTCACTGGCGTCCCTCGACCCGCGACATCGAGGCTCCCGTTCCGGTACCTCCCTCGTTCGTTCCACACCTCCTCCGCTGGGCAGACCCTGTCTGGCTCGCGATCGGAGTCCCTCTCCTTACGCCTCCCCCACAGTTGTCCCTTTGCGTCGACGCCAGCCGCTCCGGCTGGGGTGCACACCTGCTGCCGACATTTGCCACGGCTTCCGGCAGCTGGCCACCGGACCTCGCGGTCAAGCATATCAACTGGTTGGAGCTACAGGCAGTGTGGCAAGCTCTCCTCGCTTGGGAACCGACTCTCGGACGCCAGGAGCTGCTCATCCTTTCCGACAACTCCACTGTCGTGTCCTACATAGAAGCAGGGCGGGACCCGCTCCCCTTTCCTCTGCATTCTTCTTTACCAACTCTTCCGTTGGTCCGAGGATCGCCGCATCTCTACCTGAGCGAGACACATCCCCGGCCACCTGAATGTCCTCGCGGCCTCACTCTCCCGTCGCGGTCAGCTCCTCCACACCGAGTGGGCGCTTCGCCCGGACATCTTTCGGATGATCTGCACCACGCGGGAGACCCCCCCCTTATCGATCTCTTCGCGACAAGGTGGAACCGCCAGCTACCCCTCTTTGTCTCGCCCGTCCCGGACCCCCTTGCCTGGGCGGTCGATGCGCTCTCCATCCCCTGGGACGGCCTTTGCGCTTATGCTTACCCTCCCTCAGTCCTTGTTCCCAAGGTCCTTCTCAAGCTCAAGGGGTGCAACGCGATTCTATTGCTAGTGGCGCCGTTCTGCTGGACCAAGTCATGGACCACCGACCTCCTGAACCTCGCCACGGGCCCCCCGCTGCGGCTTCCCACTCATCGCACGATGCTCAAGCAGTCACGCCAGGCGCTCTACCATCCGTGCCACGAGCGACTCCTGCTACACGCTTGGAGATTGTGCGGCAAGCCCTCGCCGCTAGAGGTTTCTTGAGTGAGGCAGTGGCAGCTATCGCTTCAGGCCGCAGACCCTCGACCCTGCATGTCTACGAGGGAAAGTGGAGAGTACTAGGAGCCTGGTGCGACCTCCGTCGCCTCTCCCCTACCGATCTGACTTCCCCACAACTGGCCGAGTTCTTCCTTTGGCTCTTCGCCGAACAGCACTTGGCATCGATCACCACGAGCGGACCCCGGCAAGTGTAAGGACCTCGCTGACCTTATGGCCCACTTCGGCATACAGCGACCTGCCCTCCGCTCCCTGATCCCACGCTGGGACCTACCCTGGGTACTCACCTGGCTTAACTCTAAGCGTTTCGAGCCGCTTCCCCTGGCAAGCCTGGCCGACGTTACACGAAAGACCTGCTTTCTTCTCACCTTAGCCACAGCCTCCAGAGTGAGTGAGCTGCACGCGCTCTCTGCGCGCCCTGCCTGCCTGCAGTTCAGGTCGGATGGTTCTGTGCAGCTACTAACGGACCCGGCCTTCTTGGCCAAGAATCAGTCCCCATTGACAGCCCCCCAGGTGATCACTATACGACCGCTGAAGCCGATCGACCCCAACAAGGAAGTCGGACAACAGGACCCAGTGAGAGCCTTACGCGTGTACCTATGCCGAACCAAGCCGCTCCACCAGGGACGCACCCGCCTCTTTCTCCCTATGTCCCCAGGTAGACAAGACATCTCAGCCCAGATGATCTCTTCCTGGCTAAGATGGGTGATAAGCTCCGCCTACCAAGACCTCTGCCCCGACGCTGCCAAGCGACTACACATCCGGGCCCACGAGGTCAGAACCATGGCTGCTAGCGTCGCATTCGACCGCAACTGTGCTGTCCATTGTGGCGGCCGTAGGCTGGTGGACTGAGTCGACCTTTACCCGGTTCTACCTCTGTAACCTGGCTGGCCAGCGAGACAACCTGGCCCTGGTGGGGGACATCGCGGCGGCGCAACACTCCCTCCCGGCACCCTCGGTGCCGTAGGTAATCCTTTAGCTAAAATTACCGGGAGCTTGCGCCAGGGAGGATGGGTCTTGCTAACTCGGTCGGTTACTGGGTTACGCGGCACCCTCCTCCTTTTCGCTATTCTCCATTGTAGTAATGGCATCGGTAATGTTTTTGAGGAAACAAATGAATTTTTCTCTAAAATGTATTTTTTCGAAAAATACTTACCGATGCCATTACTCAGACGGCCCTCCCACCTGCCCCGCTCGCCGCTAGTCAGCTAAACGAAAAGAACTGGTTTGGCTTGGCTGCTCTGGCAGTTGCCCATATGGGGTGGGAAGGGAGGCTACCCGGGTACCAGGTCACGGCTCCCCTGGTGGTCTCCCCTGGCCCTAAAGGTACACATCGTAAGTTTTTGGGCTAAAATTATGCAAGCTATAGGTTGTTCCATTGTAGTAATGGCATCGGTAAGTATTTTTCGAAAATATACATTTTAGAGAAAAATTCATTTTTCTGTGTGTGAGAGGGAGACAGGCTTTTGCACGATAGCTCGCCAGTTCAAGAATCAGTTATCATGGAAAAGACACACACACACTGTCACAACAAATTTAAAGAGGAGAGAGCAAAATGAGTTTATTTATTTCAAAAAACATATAGATGATGCAGGTTTTGGCTCATGTGCGTAGCAAAAGTGTTTTGGGCCAGTGGTCGTCCGTCCGTCCGCCGTCGTCCATCGTCTGTCGTTCGTGGTTACTGGTAAACTTTAACGTTGGCATTTTCTCGGAGACTACTCAAGCCACAGTCTTCAAACTGGCCCAAGGGTACTTGTGATAAGACCTTTCTAAACATACCATTTGAATGACTTCTCACAAAGGTCAAGGTCACAGGAGATCAGGAAATAGGACAAAAATATCTATATTTTGACATAATTTATTTTTTCTCAAATACTATTTACAACTTCAAACCCAAACTTGGTACAAAGATACCTGATGCTAAGACCTTTCTATATGTACTAATTTGGTTGATCCCTCGGAAAGGTCAAGGGTCACAAGAGCTCAGGAAATAGGTGAAAAATAGCCATATTTTGACAAAAGATGTTTTTTCTCAAGTACTATTCAAAACTTCAAACCCAAACTTGGTACAGAGATACCTGATGGTAAGACCTATGTATGCATACTAGTTTGGATGACCCCTCGGGAAGGTTAAAGGTCAGAAGGGCTCAGGAAATAGGTCTGAAATAGCCATATTTTGACAAAAGATGTTTTTTTCTCAAATACTATTCACAACTTTAAACCCAAACATGCTACAGTGATACCTGATGGGAAGACCTTTCTATGCACACTAATTTGGTTGATCCCTCGGAAAGGTCAAGGGTCATGAGAGCTCAGGAAATAGGTCTAAAATAGCCATATTTTGTCAAAAGATGTTTTTTCTCAAATACTATTCACAAATTCAAACCCAAATTTGGTACAAACATACCTGATGGTAAGACCTATCTATGCATACTAATTTGGATGACCCCTTGGAAAGGTCAAGGGTCACAAGAGGCTGGCAAATGTGTGTAAAATGCTGATTTTTGGATAAAATTGTAGGTATTCCCAAATTTTTGCAAATTTTTCAACCAAATTTGATACAAAGATAGCTGATGATAAGACCTTCCTATGCATACTAATTTAGTCAAATCATCACAAAGGTCAAGGGTCACGGGGGGTTGACAAATGTGTGAAAAATGCTTACATTTTCAGAAAACATAGATTTTGCTGCTGCAGAAGCCAGCTCTTGTCACAAAGGTCACACATATGTAAATCGGACATACACGTGAGCCATAATGGCTTTGCCGTTTTTGTTCTTAAATAAATGTGCCGACCCTCTATTATGCTCAGATGGGCGTCTGTGTACCCTCTAAAATTTATACCTGGGGGTCTACAGACCCTTTAATCTGTTGTGAAAACAGAAGCCCTTGTAGTGCGCCTTCTTGTTTGTGTATGTGTATTTCTCCTGACTACTTCCTAAGTTCCAGAAAAAGACATTCGTTATAGGCTTGACCTGATGCATCCTTTTTAGGGATGTAGATGATGGCCTTGTTCTACACCTGCATATTTTCTGTGGGCTAGTGATTGGGTGCCTGATAGGCAGGGGCAGGGGATCTAACTGTTTGTCTGTCCAGCGCTGAGTAATTCTCCTTGGTATGTGTACTATACCTTGGTTAGTGGCTGGCGCAGGACTAAGCTTATTCATGCATCTTCCCCCTGAAGCCCTTGTTCAAGAGTTGTATCAACAAAATGATAGTTCCAGAGCTTAAATTGGTGCTTCGATGCATTATTTAAAATGCCAAGCTAAGCTGTTCTGGCACCACCCTTGAACTGTCATGGTCACTTCATCTTTTGTTTGTTGTGTTGTGGCTGAATGGGTTAATAGCAAGCTCCTTTCCTTTCCTCATGTGAAATACAAGTCTGGTCACTTTGTGAATCATTGCCAAGAAGCAGTGAACACTACCCATCTGCAAGAGGTATGGATCCTTATGAGCCCCTGCAGATGCACTGGCTCATGAGAATCTATGCCTCTTGCTGAGACCACCATGTATCCATGTTTCTTGGAAGGCTTGGGATTTTTTAATGTCGAATTTAGAATGATTTCAAGAAACAGTCTGGCTTCACTGGCAGTGTGGGTTATAGCAAGCTGTTAATCTCTTTATGTTGTTGTCTGCAGGCCCACCTGAATGAGCACATGACGATGCACTCCACAGACCGGCCCTACCTGTGCCAGTATTGCGGCTCTGCCTTCAAGACGCCATCTGTGCAGAAGAAGCACATTGTCAGCATCCACCTCAAGCCCCGATCCTACGCGTGTGACTTGTGTGAGAAGAAGTTCAATACACGCTCGGCCCTACAGCGGCACAGTCGCACGCATGAGCTGGAGGCCCAGTCAGCTGCTGCAGTGACAGAGCAGAGTTTGGTGGAGCTGGGAATAGCTGAGGCTGAACATTTACAGCAGGTTAGACATGTCCAGTGGCTGTGGTTTACCCATTTTGTAATGACACGGGAGACATTGACTATGGTTGCTCAGAGGTGTGGCCAATGAGCTGACCATCATACAGTATAACCTCTTATGAATGGTCACCCCTTTTTATGGTCACCTGCTGTTTACAGTCACATTTGTGTTGTACGGACGATGTTTCCTCTGTAAGGTACCTTGATTTTACAGTTAGCTGCTAACGCAGCCAAGGTCAGTGTATCGGAGGCAAATTTTTTTATGGCCGCGGCCAGACTGGTATGATAAAGCTTTCACACACGACGGGTCAAGGACCATTCGCTCGACAACTAGCCATCCACCACACACTCTGACACAGCCCAGACGTGTCATTACGCAGTGATGAGTGTGCCATAGGCTCACCAGCTGTGTGGGTGGCTGGTAACAAAGGTCACGCTATCTATATGACCGTGTCTGTATCTCTTTTTCAAGTCAGTTTGCTGTGTGGTCACATAATCTTCCACTGAGGCGACAAAAAATTGACTGCTCTTTTACCCCGTACACAAAACTCTCACGTGCCCGAAGCAGATTGAAGGGGCTCATGAGGATTGAGTGCGTACGTGTGCCAACACGCGTCATTGTGAGTGCACCGGCTTGACCAACCACAGGCCTACAAATCGATCTTGGCACTCTTATACTAAAAGAGCTGGGTGACTATGTGGTAGAGCATTTGATTCACGTCTGAAAGGTCGCATGTTTGAATCCAGCTAGGGGCAAGACTTGTTCAGACCTTATTGGGTCTTTGAAATCACCTTTGTGTTGGACAAAAGATGTTAGCCGTTCACATTTAACGTTTCTTATACTGTTCAGTGTGTATGGTATAAAAAAAAAAGTGCTGACCTGAAGGCCTGTATACTGACATTTTGGACTTGTACACCTCTCAGGCATGTGAATTATCCGCGAAATTCCGTGGGAAAAAGAAATCTTCCGTGAAATAAAAAAGACGTTTCCGCGAAAAACCATCGTGGGTAGCAAAACAAGGAAAGGACTGGTTTTATTCCGCGACAGAACATGACGCGGCAGGCTGTGTCCATGGCCTGCCTGAGTGCGCGCTGCACTAAGAAGTTAGGCGGGCAGACGGAAGGTGCCCCGTCAATCTCTCTCTCCCCCCCCCCCCCCCCTTCCCCACTGTTTGATTTTCCGGCGTCCAGAAGTAAGCAAGGTCCGCTGGTCTCCCCCCACCCCCCCGCCCCCCCCCTACTGTTTGATTAAGCAAGGTCCGCTGCCTATCCCAACCCCCCCTCCCTCCCCCCCCCCCCCCCGTTCCCCCACTGTTTGATTCTCTGGCGTCCAGAAGTAAGCAAGGTCCGCCACCTACACACACACCCCCCCCCCCCCCCCCCCCCCCGTTTGATTTTCCGGCGCCTAAAAGTAAGCAAGGTCCGCCGGCTCCCCCCCGCCCCCCCCCCCCCCCCCCACACACACACTGTTTGATTTTGGCGCCCAGAAGTAAGCAAGGACCACTGCCTACCCCCCCCCCCTCCCCCCCCCCCCCCTTCCCCCCCCCCCCCCCCCCCCACTGTTTGATTTTTTGGCCCTGAGAAAGAAGATCTAGCGTGGTGGAGGCCTTTTGTATCAGGTTGAAAGCCCCGTTTCAGATGATTTTTGCTTCGGCAATTCCCATGCCTGACCTCTACAGACTGCAGGGGCTCAGGAAAATCTAGTGCAATCATGCGCCAACGTTTGTGTCTTTGTGTTTGTAATTTTAGGAGACTGATATGTGTCCAGAACATTCACTTCTCCAGGAGATTTATGAATTCTGCGACTCAAATCTCAAATTGAACATGGCTGTGGGTTAAAAAAAAAAATGGTGAAAGAGAAAAGAATTCTAACACATAGGAAAAGGAGTGCAACGCATTTTGCCTCAAGTAATTATCGGGCCAATAAGGTGACTGGACATTGACCCCAGCACATGTACATAACGACCCCTCCCTCCACCCCTACCTGTCCCCTGCTTGTACACAGCAACAACTCACATAGAGAAACGCTGCTCTTTTTCCCTCCCTTACTAGTACTCATGAACACAAGTTTATTTTCTTTTATCACTGAAGACAATGAAATATCGACTGAGGTCCCGTTTTTATGTAAAAAGTGCTGACACATCCATGTGCTATCTGAGTGTCACAAGCATGTCTAGGTCCGTTTCCATCAAACATTATTTTTTTCTTTGGAACGGAGAATATATGTTATTAAAATGGCCACGTTCTTATTGAGGTTGTCCTTCGGTGTTGAATCGCAACAATAGGTAGCCTCCCTTGGAGTGTTGAATATCACCACAGTGAGGTAGCCTCCCTTGGAGTGTTGAAGATCACTACAGTGATTTAGCCTCCCCTGGGGCCAGTTGCATGAGTGAGCTTAGTTCGCTCATGCAACTGGCCCCTGGAGCATTGAGACAATGCTGTCATGCCTTAGCTAAGACTTGTGTACCCTTTCTTCACAATCCGCGTGAGAAGGCACATGCAACAGAGGTTTTGTACAGTCCTGGTATGCGCTGGTGCTACTCTTCTACATACAGTGGAGAACAAGAGCAGCAAAATCTTCATTTTATGACATGCAAACTTTGTAAGCTATGTTAGTCCTATTTTGTCCAACATTATTGTAAGACATACTATACTACACAACAACAAAATTCTAAGTGCGATATTGCAAACTGTTAACCCTTTTTGTGTGGACCAGGTCGCTTTAATCATTGTGAGTAATGTATTTTTAGGAAGACATTTTACTTTAGTGTGATATTTCTGTAAACATACCTGTACCGATTATGATTTTCTGTGTTGTTTGCAGCATGATGACGGGGGGTCAGTAGTGACAGTGGACACAACAGCGGCGGAGGTTTTACAGACACAGCAACAGACATTGGTGCCAGATGTGATGGGGGTGGGGGGAACAATAGAGGAGGCGCTGGAACAAGGGGAGGTGCTACAGCCCCAGTACATACAAGGCAACGAGACCACCACTGCACTGTTCTACCTCACGGGCAGTCTCATGGAGCCCTCCGGGTGAGGGGATGAGAAAGCAAGGGTGTCGTGGTCATAGTAGAAACAGGCAACCGGGTTCAACATGGGTGATTCAGCTTTTTCAAAATTCAACAAAGCGTGAATTTCAGGTTTTTGGGTTCAGAGATAACAGCCCTTCAGCCACCCTGTTCCATCTGCAAGAGGCATAAATTCTCATGAGCCCCTGCATCTGCATGGATTATGGAGTATAGTTAGTCCGTGGACTGTTTTCAGTCATTTCAATTTTTCGCACTTTTACCCATGGTTCAGTGTCTGCACATTCATTTGTCTACTCAAAGAAAGCCTTGTGAAGAAAACTGTGTGGCTTGTGCATGAGGCTAATTTGTGCTGTAATTTCAACATCACCAGTGGCTGCCTGCACAAGATAATGTACAAAAATGTGTGCCTTGTTATTCATGTTTTGCTGTACACTGGAGTACTTTGTTTGTGTTATTTACTTTCACTGCCACTACAATATTTTGCATAGACTGCACACTCCAATAATAAAATATGAACAAATACAATGTTGCTGTCAATGCTTAAAATCTGACAGAAGTGCCAGTAGTCTCTTCTCATCAGAGGCCATGCAATCCTAATTGGACTGTTTGTCGGGGATACCATTGTAGGACAAGTTTCATCTTCAGTGATGACATGACATGGCCATTTGGGGCCATTTGTCCTCAGTGTTTGGAGTAGTTGATCTGAGCAGTCAACTTTCTGTTACATCTTATCATCTGTCAAGAAATTAGATATCCATCTTCCAGATAATGTGGGAAGATTAAGGTCATCCTTTGTACTGTTCCATAAGAAAGATCAGAAGTTTAAGGTATTTCTCCAAATGAGATATTTTGGTATTTTCCTATCACTTTGTAAGCATAGGGCAAAGTTTGCTCATTCCCAGCTGAAATTTGTCAGATCAGTACCATTCTTTAAAGTCCTCTCTTTCAGAGTTGAAAAGCAACAGTCCACTTGCATGCAGTGCTGCACAAAACACATGTTTACTATTTCACATTTGTTTGGATTTTGACCAGACTGTCTCAGAGTTCCACTCTTAACCCTTTTCATCTTGATACACTATTGCTTGAAATAAATTTGACTACAATAGTTCAAGGGTGGTGCCAGAATAGCCTGACTCCTAAGGCACCAAGCTATTCTGTCACCATCCTTGAACTAAAATGGTTGATGTATCTCCTAATCTGTAATGTACCCTTCATAGGACAATAAGCAAATTAAAAAAAAAAAAATCAGCTATAGGATGTAATGGGTTAAAATGTAGAAATAAATTTATTATCTTTTGAGTGTCCAAAGTTTTCAACTATTCAGGCACAGTTCTTTACATGACTTTTTCCATGACATACAGCATCATGGCTGAAGCTATCTTGTTTGTTTCCTCAAAAACATTACCGATGTCATTACTATATGGAACAACCTATAGCTAGCGTAATTTTAGCCCAAAAACTTACGATGTGTACCTTCAGGGCCAGGGGAGGCCACCAGGGGTGCCGTGACCTGGTACCCGGGTAGCCTCCCTTCCCACCCGTAACGGGTAACAGCCCGAGCAGCCAAGCCACACCAGTTCTTTCCTTTAGCTTGCAGCGTATAGACGTGTTGCTTAGCCCTCTGCTTCTACGGCTGTGTATGGTTCAATTCATTCATTCATTCAGTCCTCTCTGCGCCGTCTGGTGCTTGAGGCGACGGCAAGGGAGCGCCACTTTTGTCTGTCAGCTGCTATTTTGGGTGCTGTTTGCAGAGTAAGGCCTCTGTTCTTGAGCTCTCGCTCCACGGTTCGGCGCCACGTCTCCTTTGGTCGCCCACGGTTTCTCTTCCCCTGTGGTGTCCATCTCAGTGCCACCCTTGGTAATGAGTCAGGTGACATTCTGCAAACGTGGCCTAGCCATCTCCATCTCCGTGTGGCGATGGTTTCAGCGATGCTGTCTGCGCCTGCTCTCTTCCGTAGTTCCTCGTTTGTAATCATGTTTGGCCAGAAGACCTTCATGATCCGTCGCAGGCACTTGTTCTGGAAGACATCCAGCTTGCGTTCCGTAGCGGTAGTGGATTTCCAGCATTCTGACCCATATAGAAGGACACTCAGCACGTTGCTCTTAAAAATACGGAGCTTGGTGTGGATGCTCAGGCTTGTGGTCCTCCAGATGGGTTTCAGCATTGCGAAGGCTTGGTTGGCTTTGCTGATTCTTGTGGTGATCTCCCTTGTGCAGTCTCCATCTGTGGTAACCTTGCTGCCCAGGTACGTGAACTCGTCCACCTCTTGCAGAGGTTGGTCATTGATGGTGATTGGGTCGCCCACTATGGTGTTCTTCCTCATGACTTGAGTCTTCCTAATGTTGACCCCGAGACCTATGGAGCTTGCTGACTGTGTCAACTGTTGTGTCTTCTGTTGCATGTCCTGGTTTCTGCTTGCCAGCAGCCCGATATCATCGGCGTAGTCGAGGTCATCCAGCATTGAGGTCATCATTCATTCATTCAGTCCTCTCTGCGCCGTCTGGTGCTTGAGGCGATGGCAAGGGAGCGCCACTTTTGTCTGTCAGCTGCTATTTTGGGTGCTGTTTGCAGAGTAAGGCCTCTGTTCTTGAGCTCTCGCTCCACGGTTCGGCGCCACGTCTCCTTTGGTCGCCCACGGTTTCTCTTCCCCTGTGGTGTCCATCTCAGTGCCACCCTTGGTAATGAGTCGAGTGACATTCTGCAAACGTGGCCTAGCCATCTCCATCTCCGTGTGGCGATGGTTTCAGCGATGCTGTCTGCGCCTGCTCTCTTCCGTAGTTCCTCGTTTGTAATCATGTTTGGCCAGAAGACCTTCATGATCCGTCGCAGGCACTTGTTCTGGAAGACTTCCAGCTTGCGTTCCGTAGCGGTAGTGGATTTCCAGCACTCTGACCCATATAGAAGGACACTCAGCACGTTGCTCTTAAAAATACGGAGCTTGGTGTGGATGCTCAGGCTTGTGGTCCTCCAGATGGGTTTCAGCATTGCGAAGGCTTGGTTGGCTTTGCTGATTCTTGTGGTGATGTCCCTTGTGCAGTCTCCATCTTTGGTAACCTTGCTGCATTGAGGTCAGCGTCCACTGAATTCCCTGCCTCCTTCCCTCTGTGGTGCGGCGCATGATCCAATCAATTGCCATTGAGAATAGGATTGGCGAAAGAATACATCCTTGTTTCACTCCGGTTTCCACCTTAAACGGTTCGGTGAGCTGGTTGTTGTGGACGACTCTGCACTCAAAATTCTTGTACAGGGACCTGATGACGTTGACAAGTTTCTGGGGGATTCCATAGTATCGCAGGATTTTCCAAAGGGAGTCCCGATGCAGACTGTCGAAGGCCTTCTCAAAGTCTACAAAGACCACATAGAGGGATCCATTCCATTCGTTAGACTGCTCAAGGATCTGTCTCAGTACGAAAATATGGTCAATGCAGGACTTGCCTTTCCTAAAACCTGCCTGCTCCCGGCGAAGGATGCCATTCACTGCTGTCGTAATGCGTTCAAGGAGAATGCGGCTGAAGATCTTGCTGGTGAGGGATAGTAAGGTGATGCCTCGCCAGTTGTTACAGTTCCCCAGGTCTCCTTTCTTCGGAAGTTTGACGATGGTGCCGGTCTTCCAATCGCTCGGCGCTTCCTCAGTGTCCCAGATCTTTTGAAAAATCTGACAAAGAAGCTGCGGCGTTACCGTATCTTCTACTTTCAGCATCTCGGGGCACACTCCGTCATCGCCAGGTGCCTTCCCGTTCTTCAGCTTTTGAATGGCCTGCTTGACTTCCGCAATAGTAATGTTGCCGAGGTTAATGTCCAGGTCCTCCTCCGCTTCAGGAATGTCAGTGAGGGTTGGTGGGTCTGAGCGGTTCAGGATGGACTCGAAGTGTTGCTTCCATCTCTTCAGCTTCTCTTCCTCTACTGTGACATGAGTTCCATCTTCAGCTCTCACTGGAAGGTCGTGGTGTTGCCCGTAATCGCCCTTCAGCTTCTTGGTGTTCTGGTACACTGTCTTCATGTCTCTCTGTTTTGCAGCTGCCTCCGCTTCTTCTTCCAGCCTTTCTGTGTACATTCTCTTGTCTCTTCTCGCTGATGTCTTCACCGCTTGAGCTTTCTCTCTGTATTCTCTTGATATTCTTTCCTTCAGTCTTGGTGATTTGGTATCCAAAAGTTTCTTCTTGATCTGTCTTCTCTCTTCTATGCGAGCCCACGTGTCTTCTGAGATCCACTCTGTCTTCCTGCTCTTTCTGTATCCTAAAACTTCCCCTCCTGTTTCCTTCATGGCTCTGTTGAAATCTTCAATAGTCAGCGCTGTCTCATCTTCCAAAACACTAAATCTATTCCTGAGGGCCAACCTAAACTCTTCTTTCACTTTTGGGTCTTTCAACTTGGCCACGTCGTAGCGCTGATTTCTGGTGTCTCCTATCTTTACTTTCCTAAGCTTCAATGTCACCTTCCCCACCAGAAGACTATGGTCGCTGCCAATGTCAGCATGTCGCATCGCTCGCACATCCTGCAGAGAGTGCCTCCAGCGACCATTAATGATGATGTGGTCGATCTGGTTCTGGGTCTTGCCGTCTGGTGATTTCCATGTGAGTTTGTGGATCTCCCTATGCGCAAACAGGGTCCCTCCTATGACTAAGTCATTCTCCTCGCAGAAATTGACCAGCCTCTCCCCGTTGTCGTTGATCACACCCGCTCCATGTCGTCCCATGGTCCTCTTTCTGTCTTCATTGTCGCAGCCGACCTTAGCGTTGAAGTCACCGATCAGCATCAGCACGTCATGTCGAGGGATGTCTTCCAAAACAGCTTGGAGGGCGTCGTAGAATGCATCCTTATCCTCTTCTTCCGCGTCGTCTATCGGTGCGTAGCCCACAACAATAGACAGCTTTGCGTATTTGGAATTCATCCTGACGTACAGCAGGCGCTCGTTCACAGGTTTCCACTGTAGAACGGTGTTGGCCTTGCTCTTATTGATGATGACAGCAACTCCTTCTCGGTGTTCGTTGTCTGTTCTTCCAGACCAGATGATGACTTCTCCGGAGCTCAACCTCTGTCTGCCAGCACCAGTCCATCTTGCTTCTGTTACTCCCATGAGGGTTAGTTTGTGGCGGTTCAGTTCACTTACTGCTTGCGCCAGCTTTCCAGTCTGGTAGAGCGTTCGCACGTTCCAGCATCCAATTCTGATCCATCGTTTTGGCGTCAGGAGTTCCGCTATCGGGGTGGAGACGTCCTTGCGGCTTTGGTCCCCATCCGTCATAAGTCCAGTTTCCTGGTCTGCTTCGCTCCCAGCGCCGGTTGTCGCTTTTTCCCTTGTTGTCGTTTCCGTAGCAAGTTTCTTTTTACAGGGTGGAGTCGCTAGCCCCACGCCTAACCCTCCTCCTTTATCCTGACTTGGGACAGGCAGTTAAGCCCCCAAAGGGGGCCTCCCTGGTGGAGTTGTGTATGGTTCAAGCTGTACTTGAATATCTTTGTCAATGGAATTCGTTCCCGGCCTGTGCTTTCGCCTTGCCTTGGAACTTTCTGGCCTTGTGTGTACCGATGGCTGTGTATGATTCAAGAGTACTTGGACTTTCGACAGTGAGCTTCTTTCTCGGCCCGTGCTTCGCCTTGCCTTGGAACTTTCTGGCCTTGTGTGTTCCGTCGGCTGTGTATGGTTCAAGAGTACTTGGACTTTCGACAGTGAGCTTCGTTCCCGGCCTGTGCTTTCGCCTTGCCTTGGAACTTTCTGGCCTTGTGTGTACCGACGGCTGTGTATGGTTCAAGAGTTTTGGACTTTCGTCAGTGAACTTCGTTCCCGGCCGGTGCTTCGCCTTGCCTTGGAACTTCTGGCCTTGTGTGTGCCGACGGCTGTGTATGGTTCAGAGTACTTGGACTGTCGTCGGTGGACCTCATTCCTGGCCTATGCCTTGCCTTGGAACTTTTCTGTCCGTGTTGTAGCGTAGGGTCGTGTTCTTAGACTTCTACTGTGCTACCTACGGCTGTGTTGGTTCTTGGGGCCCTTGGACTTCCTGCGCGTCGCCTTCTGTGACTTTTAGTAGTGAGTGTCACGGGTGCTTCTTGCGTCGCTGCCGGAAGATAGGTCCCTGGGCCATGGGGCCGGCCTTCGTCCTTCGTGGGAGCGCTGTCCTGCACCGGTTCCGGCTTGAGAGTTTTACGTCGGCTTCGCCGGTCAAGTTCGCCGGTTGGACGGCCGGGACCTTCGTTGCGGACCCAGCCTTCCTCTTCCTGGATGCTTCTGGGCCTCTGCTGCGTGGGCGCTTCTTCTTCGTCTTCTTCTTCTTCGTCTACAGGTGCTACCTTCCACTGTCCCTTGTGAGATGTCCAGGTCTCGATGTTTGCCAGCGCCGCGCTCTGGCGGCGTGCGCCGGCATTCTTTGCTATATCGTTGCTTGTTATTAGGAAAGCGATATTGCTCAGAACAGGATAGTGGGGAAGGGTGGAAGTGTGCGCGGTTCTTGAGGGACCGCTGTGAGATGGCCTTAGTCGCCTGCTCGGCGTTAAACCCAAATAACTACCTAGCTAGTTTCGGGGAACGTGGCCTTCTACTAGGACCAGTCGCTTTGTTGTTTCACTCTATGCTGCAGTGCTCAAGCCCGCTTCTGCACAACATGTGGCGACTTGCAGTGGCCGAGTTACAAGCATGCGATCTACCTCCCCGGCGCTGGCTACGCTTCGGGACCCTCCCGTGGTGTCTGCGCTCTGGGTAGAGGACCTTGGGACACCTAGCTGCGGAGTCTACAGCGTGACAGTCCGCCCACCTCCGCAAGCATGCTTCGGCCCCGGATTCAGCAGGAACACACTTCGCTGCCGGTGGGGGACGGCATACAAGGCTCCCCCCTTGCGCACCCACTCTCTCGAGTCAGGTCCGCAGCGAGTCCGCTCGCCCCGCTCTGCGGAAAACAAACCCCAACACTCTACATTGGGGGACGCCTTGATCCCCCTTGCGCACCAGCTCGCTCGAGCCAGGTCCGCAGCGAGTCCGCTCGCCCCGCTCTGCGGAAAACAAACCCTACACTCTACATTGGGGGACGCCTTGATCCCCCCCTTGCGCACCAGCTCGCTCGAGCCAGGTCCGCAGCGAGCTAGCTCGCCCCGCCTTGCGGAACCCAAGCCTCACAAGTCCTCCGGCATAACTGAACGCCTCTTCTCTCCGACACCGAAAGAAGATAGATAAGAGACAAGAGAAGCCTCGGCTTCTGCGTACGACCCTCGACATGCAACTACGGGTTCGCGACCGCCTGGACTCAGCTCCTCGCCCCTCGCCCCTCGCCTGCGTACGCCCCCTCGGACTTCGGCGTCCTACACCGGACCCGCAGCCCGGCGTCTTCGGTTCTCGCCTCCCCTTCGCTCGCCGCTTCAGCTTCGCGGATGTCTCGCCCTCCTCCTCGGTCTTCCCTTCGGGCGTCGCTCCTCGGTCTTCCCTTCGGGCATCGCTGGTTCTTCTTACAAGTCGCCACCCCCTCCGGTCGATGTCGTCCGTGCTGCTCGCCCTCCAGCCTCGTCTTTCCCCTCTCCTTCCCCGGCACCCTTTCCCCACCCTCCCCGCTCCCCTCCCCTTCGCGCCGTCAGACACGTGCTCCGCCCGCCTTCGTACGGACGCTCCACTCGTCGGTCTAGCCGCCCGCGCCTTCTCTGCCGCTCGCCCGGGTCTCGCCCCATTGTCGCCGGCTTCCGCCTCTCCAGCTCCTGGTGCGTCAGCCTCTTGCTTCGCCCGTCGGTGTGGATAGCAGCCTTCGGCGGATTCCGACTCAGCCCTAGAGGTTTCGTCCTGCCACGTCGCGAGGTTCAAGGGTTCGTGTCTCCGTCTCTGCCCCTGCAGCAGGATTCAGGCTCCGACGCGGGTTCTTCGTCACCGTCTTTCGCCGGCCGGTGGTTTGGACTTCGCCTTTCAGCGCAGCTGGATGCCGGACATGCACAGGCCTTGCTTCTGCCCTCTCCGCAGTGGATCCTGCCGCTCAGCAGCAGCTGGTGGACTTTGCACCTCGCGCCGTGGCTTCCTCCCTGTTGGATTCGGACGGCGTTCCCCTCCGCGGCGCTCTCGCCTGTGCTGGACCCCCAACTTGGCCAAGCAAGCGCTCGTCTACCTGGAGCTGGCTCTTCTCCTTCTCGCCGCTGTTAGGGCCCCTCCTCGCCCTGGCTGTGGGGAAGAAGTCCTGCCTTCCAAGCGGCATGTCAATGCTTAGGTCTTCGATGCTCCGATGCCACGCCCTGCTGTGCTCGTCGCCCGCCCCTACCTCCTGCTGGACCTGCGGAGACAGCTGCGACAGGCTCCGCTCGGCATCCCCTCCTCTTCGGTCCTGGCAGTCAGTGAAGGACGCGTTGAGATTCCTTGTCAGCCCGCCTCACCTCTTCCCGCTTCCAGCCACCCGTGAGGTCCTGGGTCGCGCTCTGCAGATCGCCGGACCCGCCCAACACCCGCCCGGCGTCGCTGCCTGTTACGTGGTGGAATTGTAGTCGAAGTATGATAAACACACCAGACACACACACACGTAGAGTTCTTTAAAGTAAACCTCGTTCAGCTGCAATCCGTCACACGTGGCTTAAGGATGTAGACAATACTGGAGTAACAGTTCCAACAATATTTAATTGAGCGATGCGATATCCACACAGTAATGCACTCTCAAATGCACAAACTACTGAATACAAAGTCTCTTTTGCTATGTCCACACTACGACTCAAAGTTTCTCATACACAGCGTCTCTCGCAATAAACTGCGTATCTCTACAACTGACAAAGCAAGACAATGTACTAACGGGCTTTCCCAGCGCCCTCCTAATATACACTATCAAAATCTAGAATCTTCTACGGAAATCAAGTAACTCAACCAATCAGAACGAAACGCGCAGCCGAAACTCATTAACATGAATTTTCCAGAAACAATATATCAGGCTACAAAAACATGGCTGCTCACTTCAGCTCTAAATTCTAGCATATAATAAAGACACATAAAAGTATGGTATCCCTATCTATGATAGCTCAAAAAGGTACGAGAACATTCACCAAACAAAATAAAAGCTGCTCACTACACGCGCACAGGAAAACAAAAAGTAGCGAAAAATGTTGCGATGTCACCTAACCGACGTGACACTTACGAGGCCACTAGACAGTGCGACCCTTCTACAACGTTCCGGACTAAACTTAACAAAACGAAATCGGCTCTACTCATGAACAAAAGAAAATCTTACTAAAAAGGTACGAAATCATAACCGTGATAGCTCAAATAAACAACATATCGTTACCTACGAATAACACATGTATGCTCTCACAGGATAACACGACCACAATCGTAACACTGCCCTCCCCCGCTCGTCTCCGCCGCCCGCCGCACCCGCCCGCCCCCCGACCCCGCCCCTGCTCCCGCCTGGCCTTGCATGGCCTCAGGCGGCGACCGTCCTCGACCTTACTGTTCCGCCGTCGCCGCCGCCGCCTTCGCTAGGTCTTCACCCGTCCCTTGGTCGGCGTCTTCGCCACGACCAGGCGGACTTCGTCGAGCCCTCCTCGACCTACGTCGACGATTGCTCCGGCGCCTCCGGTCAGCACCCTCCCGGGAACAGTGACGAGACGCCTTCTGGCCTCCTCGACACCCGCGGCTTCGTAGTCCTTAGGCGACTCGGATCTCGCTCTGTCCCGCTGCTTCGCACGCTGTGGTTGGAGTTCCTGACGGTTCTCGTTGGGTGTGACTCCCGGAACTGAGGATCTGGGAGTTGGCGAACCTGGCTCGTCTTCATGCCCAGCTGGAGACAGTCTCCGCCTGACCCTGGTTCTCTGGCTAGTGAGCACCGCTGCGGATCTCCTTCGCTGGCGCCCTCGACTGGAGACATCGAGGCTCCCTTCCGGCTCCTCCCTGGCTCGTTCCACTCCCCCGCCGCTAGGCGGTCTCTGCCTGGCTTGCGCCTGCTCTCCTTCGCCTCCCCCCCAGTTGTCCCTTGTGTCGACGCCAGCCGTTCCGGCTGGGGTGCACACCTGCTGCCGACGTGCCACGGCTTCCGGCAGCTGTCCACCGGTCCTGGCGGCAAGCCTTCAACTGGTTGGAGTTACTGGCGATACGGCAGCTCCCCTCCCTTGGAAACTGACTCTCGGACATCAGGACCTGATCGTCGTTCCGACGAATCCGCCGGTGTGTCCTACGTACAGAAGCAGGATGGGACCTGCTCCCCTTCCTCTGCCTTCTTCTTACCAGCGCCTCCGTTGGTGCAAGGATCGCCGCGTCTCTCCCCGAGCAAGATACTTCACAGCCTCCTGCTTGTCCTTGCAGGCTCCCCCTCCTGGCACGGTCAGCGTCTCCGCGCCAAGTGAGAAGAAGAGGAAGAGGCGCTTCGCCCGGACGTTGCCCGGATCATCTGCGCCACGGGGGAGACGCCCCCCCCCCCCCCTCTTCGTTCTTCGCGACAGGGTGGTTTCTTCAGCTCCCCCCTCCTCGTCTCACCCGTCCCGGAACCCCTAGCCTGGGTGGCCGTTACGCTCCCCCTTCCCTGGGACGGCCCCTGCGCTTCCGCTTACCCTCCCTCAGGCCTTGTCCCCAAGGTGCTTCTCTAGCGCAGGGATGCTTCGCAATCCTGTTGCTGGGGGCGCCGTTCTGCTGGCCCAGTTCCTGCGCCACCGACCTGAAGAACCTGGCCACGGGCCCCTCACTCCGGCTTCCCGCTCCTCGCACGATGCTCTAGCTACCGCGCCAGGCGCTCTACTTCCGTGCTCTGGGAGACTCCTGCTACACGCTTGGGGATTGGATGACAACCCTCGCCGCTGGAGTTCTCGAGTGAGGCAGTGACAGTTATCGCTTCAGGCCGTGGACCCTCGACCCTGCGTGTCTACGAGGGAAGGTGGAGAGTACTGTGAGCTTGGTGCGACCTCCGTCACCTCTCCACTACCGATCTGACTTCCCCACCGCTGGCTGAGTTCTTCCTGGCTTTCGCCGAACAGCACTTGGCACCGATCACCTCAGGGGCTACCTCACTATGATCGCCGACGCTTACCGGCACCCGGGCCGAGCGGAACCCGACAGTGTAAGGGCCTCGCTGACCTTATGGCCCTCTTGGCACACAGCGACCTGCCCTCCGCTCCTTGATCCCGCGCTGGGATTTACCCTGGATACTCTTCTGGATGAACGCTAGCGTTTCGAGCTGCTTCCTATGGCAAGCGTGGCCGACGCTACACGAAGACTTACTTCTGCTCGCCGTAGCCACAGCCTCCAGAATGAGTGAGCTGCCCGCGCCTTCCGCGCCCCCGCCTGCCTGTAGTGCAGGTCGGATGACCCCGTGCAGCTACTAACGGACCCGGCCTTCTTGGCCCTGAACCAGTCCCCGCTGACGGCCCCACAGGTGATCACTGTGCGATCGCTTACGCCGATCGACTCCTACGAGGAAGTCGGACAACAGGACCCGGTGAGAGCCTTACGCGTGTACCTACGCCGTACCAAGCCGCTCCACCAGGGACGCACCCACCTCTTTTTGTTTTCTCTGTCCCCAGGTAGACAAGACATCTCAGCCCAGACGATCTTCCTGGCTAGATGGGTGATGCGCTCCGCCTACCAGGACCTCTGCCCCGACGCTGCCAGGCGGCTACTCTTCCGGGCCCACGAGATCAGAGCCATGGCTGCTAGCGTCACGTTGACCGCTACCGCGCTGTCCGAGACACTCTGGCTGCTGTAGGCTGGCGGACCAAGTCGACCTTCACCCGGTTCTACCTCCGTAACCTGGTTGGCCAGCGAGACAACCTGGCCCTGGTGGGGGACATCGCGGCGGCGCAACACTCCCTCCCGGCACCTTCGGTGCCGTTGGTAATCCTTTAGCTAAAATTATCGGGAGATGGCGCCGGGGAGGACAGGGCTGGCTGGCTCAGTCAGGCACTGGGTTATGCGGCACCCTCCTCCTCTTTCCGAGTCTCCATATAGTAATGACATCGGTAATGTTTTTGAGGAAACAAATTAATTTTTCTCTAAAATGTATTTTTTCGAAAAATACTTACCGATGTCATTACTCGGATGGCCCTCCCACCTGCCCCGCTTGCCGCTCGCCAACTAAACGAAAGAACTGGTGTGGCTTGGCTGCTCGGGCTGTTACCCGTTACGGGTGGGAAGGGAGGCTACCCGGGTACCAGGTCACGGCACCCCTGGTGGCCTCCCCTGGCCCTGAAGGTACACATCATAAGTTTTTGGGCTAAAATTACGCTAGCTATAGGTTGTTCCATATAGTAATGACATCGGTAAGTATTTTTCGAAAAAATACATTTTAGAGAAAAATTAATTTTTCCATGACGTCGTACAGCATCATGGCTGAAGCTATTTTTTTTCCATGATGTCATACAGCATCATGGCTGAAGCTATCTTGTTTTTTCATCAAATCATACAGCATCATAGCTGAAGCTATCTTGTTTTTCCATGACGTCATACAGCATCATGGCTGAAACTCTCTTGTTTTTCCATGACATCATACAGCATCATGGCTGAAGCTATCTTGTGCCCCATAGTTAGCGTGAATGAAAGGAAAAGATGGACATTTGTTTTTATACTAATTTTATTTATCTGGCTGTCGGGGTAGCATTTATGATAATTCTATAGAATCTCCAAAAGAGCCGCTTCCCAGTTCTCCTCACATATATTCTGTCACCTCTGATCTTGAGAATCCAGTCCAGTCCACTTGTAAAGTACAGCAATTTCCATTATGCTCATGGTGCTCGATTGCAGAGTAGAAAAAGAAAGAGAGAGAGAGAAGAGGAAGGAAAAAAGTGGGATGCTTGCTGTTGCGGTTGTTACATTCTGTCAAACAAAGTGGGTGCTCTTTCACTGGGCATGCATATTTTGAATGGTAGTACAGGGCTGGTACCCAAGGAAACTACTTAGAGCTCCTGTATGAGTTTGAAATGTGAAGAATACTCATGGCAGCCCATCTATCATTACATACCTCGCAATGTAGTATTGCATCAAAATGCTGACCTCATTTCTTCAGGTGTAGGAGATTTTGAAGCCTTTATTCTTTGGTTGCCCCTGTACAGTTCTGGGTGGTGTTTACCATGGAAAACAACTTAAGAGATATATATTATTTATTACCTTTTGTGTGTGTAATGCAATGATTTTTCTTTTGTCACTTCAAAGGCATTAATTTTGTGTGGAATTAATTATTGGAAGAAATGCACGTGGAATTAATTATTGGAAGAAATGCACGTGTGTGTGGTTGTTTGTTCTCAGTCCACCACCTTGCAGCAGATATGTTGTGTGTACATGTAATAAACTATCACAGGGTGCTGGAAGGCCCATACTGTTTACATCTGTGTCTTTTCTAAGCAGAGTTGAGAAAGCCAGTACAGTAGTTTGTTTCCTCAAAACACATTACCGATGACATGACTGTCAGGAAATAGTCTACTTGCTTACCAATTTTAGCCTAAGACCCAAAGGGTCCCTCCAGGAGGCTCTCGGGGATCCCTAACAGGTCACGTGCCCGGTGGTGTCTCCTTTAGCCAGTTGTCTACTTCGCTGTTAGCGTACGCACGCGTTTACCTGAGCCTCTGACCCGTCGTAGACTGTGTACGGTTCGACCGTCCTTACCGGCCTGTCTTCGCCTTGCCTCTCGTCTCTGCTTCTGGCGTCGCCTCCTTCTCTGCTAGCCCTCGTCTGTGCCTCGTGCTGTTAGCTGGGCCTGGGGCCTTTTTCTGCTTCTCGGCTTCCGTCGCTCGCGGTGGTTTGTGCTTCGGCGCGCCGCCATGGAAAGGTAACGTCTCGGCCGCCGCCTACGTCTCGCCCAGCTGGGCCGGACGTCGGTCTCATCTCGAACTTTTTTGGTTCTCTCCCGCGTTTCGTCGTGAGCTTCACTCGTTTCCCTGGTTCGGATGTTATGTAGGCGGGTTAGTTCCCGCCACTGGTCGCCTTTTATCTTTGGGTTTGTGTTGCAGTTATCAAGTGCGCACCTGTCCCCTTTGCCTAGTGACCGGCATAAAGTCTGTCTTCCGTGTTCTGGCTGCTCCTCGGACCTCGCCTGTGCTGTCTGCTCTTTGTGGCCGGAGGTTCGTTGGACGGAGCTTTGGAGGTTCTACCGGCGCGAGCGACCTGTCACAGCACGCCGGGACCCAGTCAAGCTCCCCTCCTCGGAAGTGGAGAAACGCACGCCTCGTCTGCCTGGTAAGACTATTCCTGCTACGGTGTCCGCACCGCCCTTGCCCGCTGACTCCTCCGGCAAGTCGCCAAGCCGGCTTTGTGCCCCCCTCCTTGAGCCCCGGGCACCGCGACTGTTGTCGCCTGTTAGTAGACGCGTGGGCCTTGTGGCCCCCCCTAAGCCCGCTGACTCCTCCGGCGAGTCGCCAAGCCGGCTCCGTGGCCCCCTCCTTGAGCCCCGGGCACCGCGACCTTCGTCGCTCGTCGAAACACGCGTCGGCCTTTCGGCCCCTCCGTCTAGTTGTGCCCCCCTCCTTGAGCCCCAGGCACCGCGACCTTTGTCGCCTGTTACTAGACGTGTTGGCCTTATGGCCCCCTCTCCTAAGCCCGCCGACTCCTCCGGCGAGTCGCCTAGCCGGCTACGTGCCCCCCTCCATGAGCCCTGGGCACCGCAACCGTCGTCGCCTTCTACCCTTCACCGTGGCCTTTCGGCCCCAGCTGCTAGTCCGCAACGTGCCCCCATCCTTGAGCCCCGGGCACCGCGACAGTTGTCACCTTTTCCTCCTCCTCGGGACAGAAGAGACCGTCCCCGTTCTTCCAGGCGCCACGATGTCGACCGTCGGCTTAGCCCTCGTCGCGTGGATAGGAGACGTAGCCCCCGGCATTCATCGTCCTCTCGCTCGACTTCCTCTTATGCCTCCCGTCGGCGCAGCCGTTCTCCGCAGCGCTGTTCCTCTCGGCGCCCCTCACCGCACTCCTCTCGTAGGAGTCGTAGAGACGACAGGACTCCGCCTCGTCCTCGGCGCAGTAGTTCCCATCGGGATCGACGCTCTCATCGTTCCCGACGCCCTTCGCCTCTTAGTTCCCCGCGGCGGCGTCAGCGTAGCCCCTCGGCTCCTCCGCCGCCGCCTGCGCGCGTCAGTTTACCTCCTGTGCTTCGGTCTTCTCCGCCGCCTTCGCCTGCCATCGATGGAGAGACCTTAAGCCTGCTGCCGGAGGACTCCGTGTCGGCCTTGCTTGAGTCCGGCAGCCGTTCGCCCTCTCAGGGGATGATCCAGCGTCTTCAGTTACCCTGTCCACTCCTCGTGGCGAGACTCTCCGAGCCTTGGACGACGCCCCCCGTCTCATCGCGGCTTGCCTTCCCGCGGATTCCTGCCCACCTTCCCCACCGCTGAAGAGGAAAGCGGCCGCCTTTGTGGACGCTGCTCGTCAGGTTAAGAAATTCAAGTCGCTTCCCCAGCCGCCTGCCTTCCGCGACCTAACGGACGCCCTGTCTGCGCACCTCCAGCGAGATTCTGCTTCCGACTCTGACTTCTTCTCCGACCGCCGCTGGCCTTCCGTTGTCGACATCGCCTTTCGGCAGTCCTGGTACGCCGGCCACTCGCAATCCTTCTCGTGCTCGCTGCCTCCGGTGGATCCGCCTGCGCTGGTGCTCGCCGGCGGCTCTTCCCAGCTCAACCGTGCCCTGCCTCGCGGCCTGGAACGTACCGCTTCACTCGTCCGAAACGCCCTCGCTTGTTCGGGATTTTTGGAGCTCCTCACACAAGCCTTCATTAACCGTATCGAGGCAGCCTGGCTTCCTTCCGCTCCTCCCATGCTGTTGGATCTTCACACCTTGGCAGTTGCAGCCAACCAAGCGGCCTAACATTCGTCCGTCAACGCCATGGCGGCGGCCGCCAACTGTGACCTGATGCGGCGTGATGTGGTACTCCAGTCCTGCCCGGGTCTTCCCCGTGATGTGAAATCCCAGCTCCGCCGGGCCCCGGTCGGCGCTCCGCTCCTCTTTGGCCCTTCCTGGCAGTCCCTAAAGGAAGCTAACAAGGACCGTTGGCCCAGCGCCCCCTCGTCTCGCTTTCCGCCAACCCGCAAGGCCTCGGGTCGCGCCCTGCGGTTCGTCAGACCCTCTGCGACGGCCCCTGCCTCCGCCTCGGCCTCCCGTCCTCTCTCCTCTTCCCGTGCACCCGGTCCTGGCCGCGCCCGTCCTGCCCGTCCTGCCGTCCCGGCCTGGCCCAAGCCCGCCCGCCGCCCTGGGCGTGGGAGGGCCCCCAGACTTCTGCTCGCCTCCGCCCCCGCCGACCGCTTTGGGGTCGCCTGTCGGCGGGAGGCTCGCCCTGCACGGAGACGTCTGGCGTTCCCTGTTTCCGGACGACCCGTGGATCCTCTCCATTGTCTCAGACGGTCTTCTCATCTCCTTTCGTTCCCCGCCCCCACTTCGGCGCTCCCCCCTGTGGACCCGAGGTTCCGTCAGATCCGTCCAAGGCCGATGCCCTTCGCGGAGAAGTCGCTGCTCTTCTCCAGAAAGCCGCTATGGAGGTCGTCGCCTTCCACGACTCCCCCGCCTTCTACAGCCGACTCTTCGTAGTCCCCAAGCCTGGAGGCAAGTGGAGGCCGATCATCGATCTCTCCGCCCTGAATCGGTTCATCGCCGCCCCGTCCTTCCGGATGGAGACAGCCAGGTCCCTTCGCGCTGCCGTCCAGCCCATGGACTTCGCCGTCAGCCTGGACCTGTCCGATGCCTACCTGCACGTCCCAATCCATCCAGCCTCCCGCCGGTACCTCCGCTTTGCCATCGACGGGACTGTTTTCCAGTTTCGGGCCCTCCCCTTCGGTCTCAACCTCAGTCCGTGGGTGTTTACGCAGATCATGAACGCCGTGGTAGCCAGAGCCCGTCGTTCTTCTTCCAGCCCGATCTCCAACTACTTGGACGACCTTCTTCTGCGGAACCAGTCGGTGGCCTCTCTTCTCCTGGACAGGGATGCGCTTCTACTCCTGTTATCTCGCCTCGGCTTCCTGGTCAACGCTGGCAAGTCCGACCTCACTCCCTCTCGCCACTTCGTGCACCTGGGGATGGAGTTTGTGACCGACCGCAACCTAGTGCGTCTTCCCGAGCCTCGGATCCAGAAACTCGCCGATCTCGCCCGTTTGGTAGCTCAGGAAGCGGCTGTCCCCGCCAGGGTGTGGCTCCAGCTCCTCGGCCTGATGAGTGCTGCGGCAGATCTCCTTCCCCTCGGTCGTCTGTACTCTCGTCCTCTTCAATTGCATCTTCTCCTCCACTGGAGACCGTCCTCCGGCGATCTCTCCACTCTGGTGCCGATACCTCCTATGCTGCGGCCCCATCTGCTTCGCTGGACGGACGTTTCTTGGCTCGGCTCCGGGATTCCCCTGACCTCACCACTGCCCCGTCTCTCTCTCTGCGTCGATGCCAGCCTCGCCGGGTGGGGCGCTCACCTTCTCCCGAGTTTTCGCTATGCGGCCGGCCGCTGGAACGAGGACCTGGCTTCGCGGCACATCAACTGGCTGGAGCTGAATGCGGTTTGGCAGGCCCTCCGCGCTTGGGAACCCGATCTTCGGACACAGGACCTCCTTGTCCTCTCCGACAACTCCACGGTCGTCGCTTACATACAGAAGCAGGGAGGGACCCGCTCGCCCGACCTCTGCATCCTTCTCTACCGACTCCTTCGCTGGTGCGAGGACCGCGGCATCTCCCTACGAGCCCGTCACATTCCGGGTCACCTGAACGTTCTGGCAGACTCCCTCTCGGCGGGGCCAGCTTCTTCACACAGAATGGACCCTGCGCCGGGACATCTTTCGCCTGATCTGCGAGCGTTGGGAGACTCCCCTTGTCGACCTCTTCGCCACCAGGTGGAACCACCAGCTTCCCCTCTTCGTCTCCCCGATTCCCGACCCGCTGGCCTGGGCGGTCGATGCGCTCTCGATCTCTTGGGACGGACTAGTTGCCTACGCCTACCCTCCGACGGTCCTGGTCCCCAAAGTCCTGCTCAAGCTCCGGGGGTGCAACGCAGTCCTTCTCCTGGTGGCCCCGTTCTCCTGGGACAGATCATGGACCACCGACCTGCTCAGTCTCGCCACGGATCCGCCCCTTCCTCTTCCCACCCCTCGCACGATGCTCAAGCAGCCCCGCCAGCCGCTCTTCCACCCCTGCCCCGAGCGACTTCTCCTACACGCCTGGCGATTGTGCGGCACGCCCTCTCCGCTAGAGGCTTCTCGAGTGCGGCAGTGGACGCTATCGCTTCAGCCCGCAGACCTTCCACCAGACGTGTCTACGAGGGAAAGTGGCGAGTGCTACGTGCCTGGTGCTCTGACCGTCGTCTCTCCCCCGTCGACCTGACGACCTCAGCTCGCGGACTTCTTCCTCTGGCTTTTCCAAGACCAAGGTTTGGCTCCCATCACGATCCGTGGCTATCTCTCCATGATTGCCGACACCTGCCGTCACCTCGGCCGTCCCGACCCTGGCGCCTGCAAGGACCTGGCCGACCTTATGGCGCATTTCGGCTTGCAGCGGCCGGTTTCCCGCTCCCTCGTTCCACGCTGGGACCTCCCCTGGGTCCTCACCTGGCTGAATTCGGACCGTTTCGAACCGCTCCATCTGGCCAGCTTCGCAGACGTGACTCGGAAGACCTGCATCCTAGTGGCCCTCGCCACGGCAGCCCGCGTCAGCGAGCTCCACGCGCTCTCGTCTCGCCCTTCCTGCCTGCAGTTCCGAGTGGATGGCTCCGTTCAGATTCTCCCGGATCCTTCCTTTCTCGCTAAGACTAGATCTCCCTTGACGGCGCCTCAGGTCATTGCTATTCGGCCGCTTAAAGGGCCCGACCTTCCTCGGGAGACTCGGCAGCAAGATCCGGTGCGTGCACTCCGTATCTACCTGCGTCGCTCCAAGTCCGTACGGAGGGGACGGACTCGTCTCTTTTTGCCTCTGACCGCCGGCAGAACTGACATCTCTGCCCAAACGATCTCCTCCTGGCTCCGCTGGGTAATACGGTCCGCCTATCGCGACCTCTCCCCACAGGGAGCCGAGGCCCTCAGGATACGCGCCCATGAAGTTCGCGCTATGGCCGCAAGTCTCGCCTTTGACCGCAACTGCGCGGTTAAGGACATCGTGGCTGCAGTGGGGTGGCGGGCCGAAACCACCTTTGCCCGCCTCTACCTCCGCGACCTGACAGTCCAGCGCGACAACCTCTCACTGGTGGGCGACATCTCTGCGGCACAGCACTCCCTCCAGGCGCCCCCGGCGCCTTAGGTATAGACTTCGCTAAAATTGTCGGGAGTGTGTGATCAGGAGTGACGGGGGCCGTCTTCGTCCCTAATGAGGTTTCTGAAAGGGATTGTGCGGCATCCTCCTCCTTTTTGGCACTCTTCCTGACAATCATGTCATCGGTAATGTGTTTTGAGGAAACAAATTAATTTTTCTCTAAAATGTATTTTTTCGAAAAATACTTACCGATGACATGACTCGGAGGTCCCTCCCTCCTCCCCGCTTTCCGCTGGTAACTCCGTAGACAACTGGCTAAAGGAGACACCACCGGGCACGTGACCGGATTGGGAGGGGAGGCTACTCTCGTCCCTGTTAGGGATCCCCGAGAGACTCCTGGAGGGACCCTTTGGGTCTTAGGCTAAAATTGGTAAGCAAGTAGACTATTTCCTGACAGTCATGTCATCGGTAAGTATTTTTCGAAAAAATACATTTTAGAGAAAAATTAATTTCTATTGGGACATTAAGCAATGTGTAAAACCAACCAACCAGGCGGAGGATATCACCAGGGTTTGAACAGCTGATGCAGGCATAACCCATTGAACCCCACGACCGCATTTCCCTTATTTGGAAATGTCACCTAACGACTACGACCATGATAATTCAAGAGTAATGCCAGATTAGCTTGGCGCCATTAGGCTTGAATTATCGTGGTCGATCCATCCCTGCTGTAATGCGTCAGGGATGAACGGGATAATAAACAGCAGTTGTGATCAAGGCACCTCCAGCCGTATTCACTCCGTAAACAAACGGTAGTTTGTCTGCTAATTTTACAGTCGAACGTGCCTTGGCACATAGCTGGTGTGATTTGGGCCTAATTCACTGGATATCGGACACGAATTGTATGGTGATTAGTCTCCACATGATGCAGGGGTGTACTTATTACACTTCGTGAAGCTAGTTAACGCTCCACAAACAGTTGGGCATATATCTTTTGTGGCTTAAAGGTAGTGGCGCATGTTAATATTGCGAACCAGGGGTCAGTTGCATGAGACATAAGACGTTTATTCACCAAGTAAAACGTTACAAGGATTTTTTTGTGACATGGCAACGGTAAAATACATCCTCACTTGCTGCACATGCATTCATCATGACGTACACTCAGTTGGCGATCGTCCTGTATACAGCACTAAAATAGATTAAACACAATATTACACACATATCAGTCCTATGTCACAACTATCATGGAATCACATTGTTCCATGGATGGTGATGAACTGAGGACAGCTCATGGAAAGAAACTGCATCTGAATCGAGAGGTTTTGGCTTTCAAAGCACGAAACCGCCGGCCAGAGGGCAGAAGCTCGAAGAGATGATTGGCTGGGTGTGACAGATCGCGAACGATCTTTCCTGCCTTCCGTTCCATACGCGTTTTGAAAATGGAGGCGACAGATGGAAACCAGCTATTTGGGAGGCAGTTTTAACAATGTGCTCGAGCTGGTTCTTTTCTGTCGCGGTTGTGCTGCCATACCAGACAGTGATAGAGAAGCACAAGGTGCTCTCTAAACCGTGCTCTCTAGACCGAAAGGGTTGACTGCCAGTGCTTGTAATTTAGAAGAAGCTACCAAGTGAGTAGGAAAAAGCACGGTCAAGGGAGAGGAGTGTGCATGATAGACCAATGATCATAGATCTACTTTGGTCCAAGCAAACAAAAAAAGATAGGAAAGAGGGGGTGCGCCAAGTAAGTGAATGGACGTAAGTGACTGGCAGTCAACCCTTTCGGTCTAGTTTTTTACTACAATTTCGACTGCAACCCCTTCCCCCATTTTAGTAGGTTCTCTCTTAGGGTGCATGGAAATTTAGCTCTAGGTGGTGGCATGGAATGTATGCCCCTGCAGAAACCACAGTAAAATGTGGTCTTCTTTGCAGGTAGGCAGAAGTATTGCCAATGGTGTGCTGAAGAGGTCGCCAAGACCGAAACAGCTGTCCAGACCGGCTCAATATCTGGACCCCCACTTGGGGGACCTAGATTTAAATTTCCATGCACCAAGGGGCTGGAACAGTGAGAGATTAATAATGTGGGGCTACCACCCCACCCCTCCAATAATCGATCATTTTATTTAATCTTCTCGGTAATTATACAAGCCCAGTATTGCCAATGGTGTGCTGAAGAGGTCGCCAAGACCGAAACAGCTGTCCAGACAGGCTCAATATCTGGACCCCCACTTGGGGGACCTAGATTTAAATTTCTATGCACCAAGGGGCTGGAACAGTGAGAGATTAATAATGTGGGGCTACCACCCCACCCTCCAATAATCGATCATTTTATTTAATCTTCTCGGTAATTATACAAGCCCACAACACCCAAGACAGTCAATGCCTCTATTACCTAGCCGTACTAGTTTCATTCCAAGAATCATTCAAGCTACGATTTTTGATGAGCTGTCAACCCATGATTATTAAGCCAGATCCCCCACCCCCACCATGCGCGCGGGCCTGGCTGTGTCGCCCATAGAACGTGTATAATATATATACGCTCTATGGTGTCGCCGCGCTTGGACCGCAGTGCAGTGATGACATCACGGTATTTCCGCGTTCTTAGAGGAACGCGGGGCTGTGTCGCCACTTGGGTGTCGCACGCTGGGACTGCAGTGTAGTGTGATGACATCACGGTATACAATAATCAAGCATGCTGAATAAAGATTTGTGTATGCATGCGTGTGTGTGCATACATGTGTGCATACGTGTGTGCCCATGCATGTGTGTGTGTTCATGTGTGTGTGTGTGTGTGTGTAATAGATAAGATAAAGGGTAATCCTGGTCATATATACCCAACAAGGGTATTTTGTAAAATGACCATACACAACTCGCACACAATAAAAACAACATTGTTATCAATTACCTACATGCACTTGATCCCCACCCGGGTCTGCCCTGGGGGACTTAGGTGGGTTAGGTATTTTTTAGTTCCCAGAGTCACCCTGGTCAGCCCCACAGGGTGGGTTTTTCTCTCTATTCTGGGGCATGTGTTTCTGTCTACCCTTTGTCCATTCACCTGTATTTGCCTTTTTAAAACTCTCCCTACTGTCTGCACTGCCTGTAGCTCTTGATATTGGATGTGTGTTGCTAAATGGTCTTAGCTTTATTTAGGCCCCATGTTGTAGGTTTATTTAATGTATTTGACCGGCTGGCGACATACATTCAATTTTCTGTTTAGTTTTTTTTTCACAAGCAGTGCAGGCACGTCCTGAGAAAGCCTTGTTGCTGTCGGGACGTTAAGCAATGTACAATCAATACATGCACTTGATAAGAAATTTTCAAAGTTTACCTACATGCACTTGTTAACAAATTTTCAAAGTTACCTACAGATACTTGATAACAAATTTCCAAGTCCCTTACAACAGCCAACTAACTTCAAAGTTATCTTCACATGTTCTTATAAGTTAGTTGTCACAAGTTCTAATAAGTGACTTAAAACAAGTTCTTACAAGTGTCTTATCATAAGAACTTGTAAGTTACAGTGGAGTCCGCTTAACACGAATTTCTGGGGACACGGAAAATCACTTCGTGTTAAACGTATTTCGTGTTAACCAATATGGCCTCAAAATTGATCACGGCCCTCTCGGCAAGGAAAACGTAAGAGATGCGTGCATGAATGAGTACGAGGTTAAAAGTGCATATTATCGTACTAAATATGCTTACCTTACCTTCAGCTCGCTAGGAAAACACAAGGAGACGTGTACAGCTCACGTATTTAATGAAAAATCCATAGTAAAGTAAAAGCAACACGGGCTGAAGTACAATCTCGCATCGGTAAAAGCAACACGATCAAAGTAATTTAAAAGAACGCCATGATCAAAGTCTGTCTTGCGTTATTGACAGCCCCTGTAGAGAGACAATCGTGGATCTCATTAATCTTGTTTTTTCACTTCTAGCGTAATCGACTTCTCTTTTACCTAGGGGGTAGCCACGATCGGTGGTTAACTGAAGTGAGGGAGTGTTGGGTTGTGTTGGTACACGAATGATGCATGAATACAGTTCAGAAACTCTAGCCAATGAGAAGATGGATTACAACAACTGAAGGCTATTCAGCCAATCACAGGCTCGAGTTCGTTCTGATCTGTGTCATGTTTACTACAGCACGAGAGTGACACCTGCCCCTTTCATGAATTAGTTTTTGGTGTTTACCCACAAGATTACTGGCCTCCCTACTCTTCATTCTCATCAAAATCTGAAGTCTGGTTAGGCTCAATAGAACAGAAACAGTCTAATGCCTTGACCACATTTGTCTTAGACAGGAGTGAAGGGTTTACTCAAGCAGGAGTCGAACACATTAATGAGTCTATCAGAACATATGTGTGGTGTATACTAGGAGCACAAGCTCAAACAAAGTCAAATATTTTAAACGGGAGTGGGAAATTTGAAGCACAAAAACAGTTTCTGGCAAACCTGGAAGATTCAATTAACTCAGTTGTTGATCTCCCTTCAAGCATACAACACTACCAAGACGTTCTCAGATATGGCAGATCGAAAGTTGACTTTGTAGTTGGCATCGGGCTATACATGTTACCATCTGACCTTCAACTCCAAATGGGTACAATAACAAATTATAATAATGAAATGGTTTTTGCTGGATGTGATCAGAAATTAGGCCTCAATCAATCTGTAAACTTGAGCCCAACAACCACTCACCTATAACCATTAAAACCATTAATAACGCCAGTAATGCCAGTAACATCATCATCACCTGTACAGACAGTAACACCAGTAATGTCAGTAACAACCCCAGCATCGGCACCGACACCTGCACTGGTACCAGCACAGCCAGTAACACCAGCACCAAACATACATGAGTCGGAGAGAACTGCATTGGTAATAGGCCTTACTGGATTAGGAATATTACCTCTTTACCTGTTTCATTAAATAACCCACTATTAACCCTCCTACTGTCACCAAAAAGACCCATACATGCTCTGCCATAAACCCTACTACCTTTGCTGCTGTACTAATCAGCCAACTGACAACACTCCCTATTATGCCAGGCAAAGCATCCATTGCTTTTACCGCCAATTTTTGAAGCAAGTCTGATATATGAGACAACTGTTTTTTTTTACCCATGCCTGTAAATCTTTTGGGTCAGTTGGAGCTGGAGGTGCTGGTGGAGTAGGGCTGCTACCACCACCTGTTACAGCTAATACAACAGTACTGATAATAAATCCAAGAGCAGTAATTAAACTTGCAATAGTGATACCCTGCTCTCTGAAAAGTGTTTTCAATCTCTCAGCCAAAGTTGTGTCTTCGTGAAGTATTTTCTGAATAGTTTCTCTAACCCTGTTGACCTGTGTTTTCAGTTTTTCTTTCCCAATTTCCCCCCACCCGGGTCTGCCCTGGGGGACTTGGGTGGGGTTAGGTATTTTTTAGTTCCCAGGGTCACTCTGGTCAGCCCCACAGGGTGGGTTTTCCTCTCTATTCTGGGGCATGTGTTTCTGTCTACCCTTGGTCCATTCACCTGTATTTTCCTATTTTAAACTCTCCCTACTGTCTGCGCTGCCTGTAGCTCTTGATATTGGATGTGTGTTGCTAAATGGTCTTGGCTTTATTTAGGCCCCATATCGTAGGTTTATTTAATGTATTGGACCGGCTGGCGACATACATTCAATATTTTGTTTATTATTTTTTTTCACAAGCAGTGCAGGCACGTCCTGAGAAAGCCTTGTTGCTGTCGGGACGTTAAGCAATGTACAATCAATCAATCAATCTTTCCCAATTTCAATCACTTCTAGTCGTGCTGATCTTTCTATCTGCAAATCATTTAATCTGTGTTGTATTCTTTCTTTTATTTCGGTGTCATAATTTTCATCCTCAGCTTTAGCTATATCAAGCTCACCTAGTTTGGCTACATTATTTACAAGCTCACCTCTTATTGACTGCAGTGTTTTATCCAAGCCCACTAACTCCCGCATTGTCAAAGGAGAGTCTTCTATTGTTTTCATAGCCTCATTTATTTGCCCTTCTGTAAATGAAGTTTCTTGTATTATCTTGTCTGCTATTTCTGGAAGCCTTTTTACTTCAGTCATTTCAATTTCTTGACCAGTTGGCAACCTTGTTTGTGCATCATGAAGAGCACTAGCAAGACGAGGTGGTAACTGTTTATCTCCAATACCAAGTTGACGCAAGACGCCAACACCACCTTCATTTTTGATTGTACTTAAAGCTCTAAACTTAACCAGGTCTCTTTTGTTAGTCAATTGTACTTTTCCTTTGTCAACAGTGTTTAAATATAAATGACCTTTTTCATATTCAAACTGATTAGGATCTATTTCATTTGGGCGGTCACCAACACTATCATAATACGAGTTTATTTTGTCTTTTAACAGTTCGTGATACATATTAGAAGTATTTCCCATTCCAGTTACATCTGTTGCACTAGTATTAAAGTCATTCATGACATCCATTTCAATATCATCATGGTTAAATCCTCCCGCTGCCATTGTTTTATTAATTTAATTTTTTTTTATTGTGCATAATAAAAATGACACAGTCCTACGGATCAAAGTTAGACCCATACAGAAAACTACGTGAGCCTCTTGGTGTTAAGGGCATTAGGCAATCAATCGTCATCACAAACAATCCAAGTACTATAGACCAGAACCAAACACTTACAGTCAAGTTTCCTAACCTAGGTCCCAATGATGTTATTGTTCCTGGAACTGCTCGCCTTGCTTTTAATATCGAACTTTCATCAGACACAGATGCAAACAGAACACTGGTTGACAATCTTGGCAGAGCAATTGTTAAGACTATTAAAGTTAAACTGGAAGGACAGGAAGTGTTTAGTCTTGATGATGCTGATGTGTTTTACTGCTACAAAGACCTTTGGCTTACACGACAAGAAAGAGAAGATCATGTTTACCAAGGCATACAGTCCTCAAACGTTGCTAAACTTAGAATCGATGCGGCAGACAAATCAACATCTGCAATTGAGGACGTTATATTAGCAGATACAGATACATATGGTAATAGATTTTACATTCCACTTGAATTTGAAATCCTCACAACACACTTGCCTTATTACCAGGGAGCACTGAATGACCGTCTGAGTTTTGAACTAACTTTTAATGACTGTGCAAAAGATCAAAACAACTGACACAGACGCAACATACAAGATCTCTAACATTTCATTGGAATATGAAATTGTCACACACACTGAACTTGCCAGACTCATACACAATCAATATCAGTCAAGACTTCCAATTTATTATGACCGCGTTATAAGACACAGTACAATACCCAAAGACAAAGCTGATACAATGTGGAACATAAACCTTAACACACCTGCCAGGTCACTGAAAGGTATACTGATGTTATTTATTGAACCTAAAAATCCATTCAAAAGAGATTCAGAAAAATTCTACAATCCAAAGATTACACATTTATCCTGTACTATTGAAGGTCGTCCTAATCAAGTGTACGCATCGGGTATGCTGCCTTATCAACACTATGACTAGATTACAAAATGGGCGGGTGGAAGACTTAGAGAAAAATCAGCAAACATGGCATCAAAAGATCTGCATCTGTATGACGTAAGAATTGCTCAATACCTGACAGAAAAATATGCACTGTGGCTAGATCTTCGTAGTACAGACGACGACTACCTACATGGGTCAGGTCGTACTGTCGAAAATGGTAGTGACGGAATTACAATCCAAATACAAAAAAAGGTTGAAAAAGCCGAAGCAATAAACATATATTTGTATCTGATTTTTGACGCACAACTGAACAGTCAAGAAAGGAGACTGAGTGGACACATATATTAAAATTATAATTAGTATTAAAATGAACTTGATGACACTTGACCCACACTGTGGTTTGTTTTGTGGTGCCACAGGCTGTGGGAAAACTGAATTTGTTCTTAACCTCTTACAAACAAGATACATCTATCATTTCAAAAACATTGTGATATTTTGTCCTACTATAAAACACAACAGAGCTTATCACAACCGTTTATTCATTTGGTCTGATTAAAACATTTACTTAGTTGACCCTGAGAAAAACTGAACGACTACCTGCTGTATTTTTACAAACAATTTGAAGGACAGCCAACATTGTTTATTGTTGATGATTGCTCTGCAGAAAAGGATATTGTTAAAAAGAGAAACACACTGGCAGAACTGGCCTTCAGTGGCAGACATGCAAACATCAGTGTATGGATTCTCACTCAAAAATATAATGCTGTACTAAAAGATTTTCATGAGCAGTTAAAGTTTATCTGTTTGTTTTACTGTAAGGATCGTGACAGCTTTGAAGACTGTCTCAGAGAAAACGATGTCATCCCAAATAAACATGAACGAGATGATGTAAAAAACAAACTAAAATCGACTAAGCATCTAAAGCTTATCTTAAAGACAGACCAGCCTACAGGGTATGGGTTAGTGAATTAATTTAGCCTTTTATTTTGTCCATAAAAAATGATGGTCGGACAAAGCGGGCCAGCGTTTGATATCACAGAGAGCTTCAGAGGCGTTGAGCATTTTTATGACTTAAAAACACAAGTTAAACACCTGTTTGAGCCCTTGATAAAACTCTCAACACCAACGAAGATATATATGGCATATAATGTAACTTTTGGATATTCTAATTGTCCACCACGTTATGATTACAAGACTGTTGATCTAAAGACACAAAATTTTATAGTTTATGATGCTAACTGTGACTGGTTTGAGAGTATGTGTTTACACATATTCTACCATCTAAGAAAACATCATGATTATATTGAATTTGTTACTGTCAACAAAGTGATATTACACCTGCAGCATGAGCACAAGACCTTAAGACACATACCAGGGAAGTGGTTGATTTGTTGGTGAGTGAACTAAATATTTATTATAATAGGGATTACAGTCAATAAAGTGGTATTACACAAGGCGTAATTTTTTCTATTTATTATTTTGTCGGACAAATAAAAATGACGGACAATGCCCAAAGCTTGTCTGGCTTAAGAAACGTGTTTCACACAACAGACTTGCCTATATCCAACACTTACAGTGTCTATGAATCGATAGAAAGGTCTTTTTCTGTCATACAAGATAATCTTCTTTCAGGTAGTGTAAAGATTCAGATTGTTGCAAAAATAGAATTTACCAGGGTAGATGGTGAAGTGATTGTATCATATATCTCAACAAGACAACACACAGTTAATTCGAGAAGAGAATTGGAAAAAGTGTTTAGAGAAAGACTGTTGCCTGACTTTCTAGAAGCAATTGACAGCAAAAATGCAGGGGTCTGGTTGGCATGAAGGTCGTGTACATGAACTGCAACTGAAGCAGTCAAGATACCATCCTATTTTAGGCAAATCATGGCTGCCTCTACCAACTGAGGTTGTAAATAAAAAGGCTGTAGTCAATATTCAGAACAATGATAATTTCTGTTTCATGTGGTGTGTGCTTGCTAAACTACACTTTGTAAAAACAAAACCTGAGCGTGTATCTAACTATACCAAATTTGAAAACGAACTCAACTTCAGTGGCATAGATTTTCCTGTTAAGGTAGAGGACATAGACTTGTTTGAAAAACTAAATCCTGGTATATCTGTAAATGTGTATGTATGGGATAATGAGTCTGAGAACAAATTAAAACCAATTAGAGTATCACCACTTGCCCCCACCTATGGTCAGCCAGAAGATAAGCATGTTGACCTTTTATTAATAAGTTCCGGTGATAACTTTAACTACACAATTATTAGGAGTATGTCATGTCTAATTCATGGGCATACAACAAAACGCAAGTGTAAACAGGAATTTTGTAAAAAGTGTTTACAGAGGTTTTCCTCTATTGAAGTAGCACACAAACATGTTAAACATTGTAGGTCACCTGATGACATTCAAACAGTACTTAGGTATCCAGATCCTGGTAGCAAGGTTTATTTTAAAAACCATGGGAATCATCAAAAGCTGCCATTTGTAGTGTATGCTGATTTTGAATCACTGGTTGTTCCATATGATGGTCCTGTTCCAGAATCATTACCAAAGACAATAAAGTTGAGTGACCAAGTGGTGTGTTCTTTTGGATACATTCTTGTTAGGTCAGACGGTCAGCATACAGAACCTGCTATCTACAGAGGTGAAAATGCAGCAGCTGAGTTTTTAACATAAATGAGACAACTGTATAGTAAAGTAGTACAGTATTTGGAAAACTGTCAGATGCCTTTGTTGATGACCAAAGAAGACAAACTAAATTTTGATGCAGCAGTGATGTGTTGGATTTGTGAACAACCTTTAGGAGGTGATAAAGTTCGTGACCATGATCACATAACTGGACGTTACAGAGGTGCTGCACATAACAATTGTAACTTGTTATTAAAAACAGATAAGTTACCAATCTTTTTTCACAATCTCAAAGGGTATGATTCACATATTATCATGCAGGCTGTAGACGAGTCTTACAAAAAAATTAGTTGCATTGCCCAGACAACTGAGAAATACTTGACTTTTAGGTTGGATAAATTAGCATTTTATGACTCCATGCAACATTTGTCTTAGGGCTTGCTAGTCTGGCAGATGGACTGACTGAGTATCCAATAACAAGTAAATATTTTGAGCCAGACTTGATCAAGAAAGGAGTGTATCCGTATGAGTACATCAGTGACTGGGTTGTGTTTGAGGAAAGGAGACTGCCACCAAAAGAGAAATTTTATTCTACACTAAATGGTAAAGGTATTTCTGACTCTGATTACAAGCATGCCCTCGATGCATGGGAAAAACTAGGGTGTGAAACGATTGGTGACTACCATGACCAGTACTTGAAAGCTGACGTTTGTTTGCTAGCAGATGTATTTGAAAGTTATCGTGAAAAGGGTTTGTTACACTACAGACTTGACCCTGCTTGCTACATAACTAGTCCTGGCATGACATGGGATGCATTTTTGAAATCTAGTAAGATATCTATAGACTTGTTGTCTGATCATACAATGGGTGAAATGGTGGAATGTGGATTGAGGGGAGGCATTAGTATAGCCACAAACAACTATGCCAAAGCCAACAACAAATATCTTGATGACTTTGACCCCTCAAGGCCAAGGTCATTCATTACGTACTTGGACGCTAATAACCTTATGGATTTGCAATGTGTGAGTTATTGCCCCTGAAAAACTTTTGTCTACATGATTTGTCACAGTGTGATATAAAAAAAATTAACAAACAAAATTATGAATTATGATCGGGATCACAAAACAATGATTATCCGTTGGCTGTTGAGAAAATGAGTATGACGGGTAAAAAAGAAGACACCAAACTTGTGCCAAATTTGAATGACAAATTCACTTACGTTTGCCACTATCGCTTGTTACAGTTTTACATCAGACATGGGTTAGTACTAAAGAAAGTTCACAGAGGTATTCAATTTGACCAAAGTGCTTTCATGAAAGATTACATAATGAAGAACACAACATTGCGTGCCAGAGATGGCAACACTGCATTTGACAAAGACTTCTTTAAGCTTATGAACAATGCCTGTTTTGGAAAGACAATGGAAAATCCTCATCACCGCAAAGATTTGAGACTGGTCACAACTGAATTGGGTGCAATTAAACTTACAGGCAAGCCACAATACACAGGGTACAAAGAGTTTCATTCATCATTGTATGCAGTTTCACTCAAAAAAAAGATTGTTAAACTGGACAAGCCAGTATTCATTGGTATGGCAATACTTGAGTTATCAAAACTGTTAATGCTTGAATTCTACTATGATTACTTCAAACCAAAGTATCCCGAGTGCCGTCTGTTATACACTGACACCGACTCTATGATCATAGATGTGCCTACTGAAGACTTTTATGAAGACATGAAAACAGAGTTGCATATGTATGACGTCTGACTACCCTAAGGATCACCCGCTGTTCAGCACACAAAACAAAAAAGTGCCTGGTAAGTTTAAAGACGAACTCAATGGAGTGCCTATTGTTGAGTACGTTGGACTGAGATCAAAAATGTATTCTATACTGCACCAAAAAGGCAGTCAGTCCAAAGTTAAAGGTATCAAAAAAAAAAAGCCATAAAAAATAAAGACATTCGCCATGAACATTATAAGCAAGTATTAGATGGAAACCTAATGCCTGATTATCCAAACAAGACACTGAGATCAAATAGACACAATATTGAAATGATCCAAACACATAAGAAGTCACTTGCAGTTGGGGACACAAAACGTGTGTTTCACACTAAGGAAAAGGCTTATGCACCTGGGCATTATGCGCTTAAGCTGATGAACTGGTTGATGAACTAATCGATGAATTAGTTGATGAAATGATTAAAAATGTGTAAGTGTCTGGAGGAATAATTTGTAATTCTTCTCTAACAAATGCCCTCTGAGGTGCAGGCTCATACAGATTAAAAAATCGATGCATTAGCACCAGGAACTATTTTTTTAATATTGTGGACAGACGTAGACCAAATTGGATCAGTTGCTCTGCGCCTGACATCATTCTCGACCTTGCCAGGTTGATACAAATATCTCACCTGTTTTGTAAACAAGCTTGTATCAGGTGCTTTTGTTTTTATTTCTGACCCTGACGGTATTGTTTTCAATTTAATAGCATCAACAGGTTTAGGGTGACCTTCATTATTCATTGCTTTTATCACAGACGGTAATCTCTTAACCCACTCAGTGTTACGTGAGTCATGCATGAGTTCCTTAGAATACTGATAGCTGAAAAGTCTCTCTGATAATTGTTTGTTAAAGTTCTCAACAATAGCCTGTGATCTATGCACGCCCGGTATGCCTCGCCACACTAGCACTCCATGCTTTGCAAATAACTGATTAACAGCGCCTTTAAATTCAGATCCATCATCGACTTGCACAAGCCCGGGAAATTTTAAAGGACCACGACTATATATTTTTGTTAACGCAGTGGCCACTGTGGTAGCATTCTTGTCAGTTATGGGTTCAGCATCCTTGTACCTCGAAGCTATGTCGACAACAGTTAATGCATACTTGTATCGTTTCTTTCTTATTGTATCATGTGGCAAGAATAGGAGATCCATTTGATGGGTGTCATTAGGAATAGTGTTTACAAAATGAGGTCTTGTTATTTTTCTTGGAGCAGGAAGATATATTTGCCAAATTGCTTGTTTTTGTAGCCACTGTTTTATTTGTTCAAGTGTGACATCCCCACCCACGGCAGCATGTAATTTTTCTATTGCGGTTTTTCCTTTCCAGTAACCAACAGGAGAGTAATATATTTTTGATAGTTTAGCTCCGACGTCGATCATTTCTTCTAGCAATAAAAACTCCTGTAAAATATACAAATGACATTCCTACTAGAACAAATATTATTTCTCCATTTCTTTGTTCTGGGCTTGGCTGGTAGTAGTCACTAAGTTTTGGTTGCGGGATGGTCATGTCTTCGCCAGTAACAAGAAAATATTCTTTGATCGCATCATCGACGTTTGAAAATGTATGCTGTGCATGACCTTCAAGCCTGAGTTTTTCATTGATGAAATCAAGTTTTTCAATTCTTTGCTTCTCATAATCTTGTTGCGCTTGTGCCAGTTTTTCAGATGCCTCATTGTGACGCTTCATTTCTTCTGCTGATTCCTCTCTACCCATTTTTGAAAAGAGATATTTTGATCCACTAAATGCCAATGCATTAACAACTGCACCACCAATCATAATAGCTATTGTTGCCATAGTTTTTATTTACTTAGAAACATTTTCTGGAATAATTCCTTGCTTAACTAGAAAGTCTTTTGTTGCAATCGATGCTGTTACAACAGCTACTAGCTTAGCACTGTCTTCGAAGTCTAATCTACTCAAGTCTGCCGATTTCATTTTGAGAAGACTTTTTCCCAGCATAGAATAAGCAACTGTGAGCCCGCTTATTACTGCAGAGTGATAGACGAGGTTCATTATGTTCTTTGTGTCGCTCATTTTCTTATACCACAAAAATTAAATAATAAATTTATTTACTGCATGTAAAATGAGTCCACGGCTTTGGGTGTTGCTGGTAATGTGGCGACTACTTCTTTTATTTTTGGAGTGCTTGATTTTTTGGACACTGTTTGAGTCTGTGGTTTGTATTTTTTTGTATAATTGGTAACCTACGTAACCAAATCTGAGAACAAATCCAGCAACTATATATTTTGTTGTTTCAGGTTTAGACTCAGTTGTTTGTCTCTCACTTTGTTGGGGGTGTGAGTGTGTTGGTTCAGATGGTAGTGACACCGGTGCTGTTGATGGTGTGTCAGTTACATGAGCCTTTTCTGTTAATGCTTGAAGCTGTAATATTTTTTTTTTTGTCTGTTATATTCAGCTAATCTTTTTCCAGCCTCTATTCGACCTGGACTTTTAGTCTTAGTCACCGTTTGAACTTGTGTCAAGACAGGACTCTGATGTGGAGTCGTCTGGGTCTCGTCCATTTTCTTCTAATTTAAAATTTGTTTTAGAAAAATCAATATGACTACTAGTAACAAGTAAGGTTACCACAGGTGCAAGGTAATTCCCAAACTTGTAAAACATAAGGCATGCTAATTTGCCTATTGAACTTGAAACTATGGGGTTGCTTTCTAGATCATGTGAAAGGCTGTCACTATCAACAGGTAGGAAGTGACTCACAGCTTTTGTGTATAGGCAGACAAGAGATCGACTCAAATCATGTGTCATTAGTGAACTAATGTGATTTTCATATTTTGAATGTAGTTTGATTAGCTCATCAGCGGTGAGAGATTCTATGTCTTCTGTCATGTATTGTTTACCAAGAAAAGCTTTTGATTTTCCAGAAACAACAACAGAGAGAAGGCGTTGTTTTTTAGAGTCTAAATCTTTGTTCTCTACAGCACAGATATCGTTTAAAAGTAGCAATTCGTCTTGGTTCATTTTAAAACGTAATATAATAATTTTGTTTAAAGAAGTCAATTGCAGCATTAATTATTTAGGTGGGGTGGGGGATCTGCCTTAATAATCACGGGTTGGCAGCTGATCAAAAATCGTAGCTTAAATGATTCTTGGAATGAAACTAGTACGGCTAGGTAACAGAGGCATTGACTGTCTTGGGTGGCATGGGCTTGTATAATTACCGAGAAGATTAAATAAAATGATCGATTATTGGAGGCCGGGGTGGGGTGGTAGCCCCACATTATTAATCTCTACAGTGGGATATGTGATACGCCCCCCTTCGAGGGGGGGGGGGGGGGCTTCCGTATGCATTGCTTCCAGTCATTTACTTAGCGCACCCCCTCTTTCCTATCTTTTTTGTGTGTGCTTGGACCAAAGTAGATCTATGATCATTGGTCTATCATGCACACTTCTCTCCCTTGACAGTGCTTTTTCCTACTCACTTGGTAGCTTCTTCTATGTATACAAATTGTCAGCAAGAAACATTTTCCTTATGAGCCCCGGCAGTTGCGGGAGCTCATGAGGATCTGTGTCTAACGGGGGCTCATAAAGAAAATGCCTCTTGCTGACAACAATTTGTATACGTGTTTACTGGATGGCTGGCGCTTTTAGTGTTGATGTCCAGCCTCTGTTTAAAAAAAAAAAATCAATTTTAAGTGAAGCCATTGCTTGCTGGCCATTCAGCAGTTAATCCTCGGGCCGATGCTGGCAGTAGTTGGTCCGCGCATTGTCGTTCGCGGGTCATCTAAGGCCTACATTGGCCCTAGGACTCTTTGCTGACCGGACAGCGTCCGCAGGAAAAGCTGCCCTACTCTTTTCCCGACAGAAGCCGCTAACTCGATTTTTCTCGCTTATACCCAAACAAACCAGCGACGCGGCCTCCGTCTCAAGAAGGGGTCAGTTGCATGTGAGCTTAGTCCGGCGCCAGGCACTAAGCAAGGTGCACCGCTATAGCGGAGCACCTTGCGTAGTGGCTGCCGCCAGACTACGCTCATTCATGTAACTGGCTCCAAGAAGGAACATCCTGCGCGAGTGTAAACTGAAGGACTAATCCGTCCTTCTAGGCTTCATCACTTGAGGCGTCATTTAGCTCCCCGGCTCGGCTTTAACCCATGAAACGCTCACACGCTACCATAGGATGTGGATCGACCATGATAGTTCAAGGGTGGTGTCAGAACAGCTTGGCACCTCAGTGTAGGCTTGAACTTGGTCGCTCTGTCTCCAGAACTGTGACGCAGACCTCAAAGGACATCTGACAAGAATTGATCATTTCATCCTCAGGACGTAATGAGTTAATACACTCCCTGAATGGGCTCGAGCGATGCAAATCAACTTGGTTCCGGAAGCTAGAAGATCAATCTGAGACTGCCTGACTGGCCTCAGTCTCGCTTTAGTTGCGGTAAGATGGCAATTGCAAGATGCTGGACACTGTACATCAGTGTCTTACCACTTCACTGCCGAGAATCCTCATGAGCTCCCGCAACTGCGGGGGCTCATAGGGTTGGTTGGTTGGTTAGTTCGGGTTTAACGTCCACAGCACCGAGGTGATCATGGACGGCCCTGACGGGCGGGGTTATGAGGGACAGGGAAATCTATTGCCTATGGAGTACCACCTGAACACTGATCAACTCAGGCGCACTGCAACTGTGCCACTTTGATTTAGGACCTTTCAACGGACATGCTATTGAACAAATCCGTTTTTCCCCCTGGATTGTGAGTCCAGCTACCAGGGCCGGGACGGGATTCGAACCCACGACCCGGCTATTCCCTTCGCTCTTCTGCTCCGACGTTTAACCGCCTGAGCTATTTCGGACTCCTTCCTGGCTCATAGGGAAAATGCCTCTTGCTGACAACAAATTGTACACATGTTTACTGGACGGCTGGGGCTTTCAGTTTTACATAAGTTCAGTAGGATATACAGTTTTACATAAGTTCAGTAGGATATACAGTTTTACATAAGTTCAGTAGGATATACAGTTTTACATAAGTTCAGTAGGATATACAGTTTTACATAAGTTCAGTAGGATATACAGTTTTACATAAGTTCAGTAGGATATACAGTTTTACATAAGTTCAGTAGGATATACAGTTTTACATAAGTTCAGTAGGATATACAGTTTTACATAAGTTCAGTACTCACAAACCAGATAGGTGAGGCTAGCGCTGACAGAATTGTCAGTACTCAAACCAAGGGGAACCACAGCGCTGGACAGACAACAGTTAGATCCCCTGCCCCCGCCTATCAGGCACCCAATCGCCAGCCCACAGAGAAATACGCAGGTATAGAATAAGACAATCATTTCCATTCCTAATATAATAGGAATGGAAATGATTGTCTTATTCTATACCTGCGTATTTCTCTGTGGGCTGGCGATTGGGTGCCTGATAGGCGGGGGCAGGGGATCTAACTGTTGTCTGTCCAGCGCTGTGGTTCCCCTTGGTTTGAGTACATAAGTTCAGTAGGATATACAGTTTTACATAAGTTCAGTAGGATATACAGTTTTACAAATAGATATGAATTTAGATAATTTGTTTTCGTTGCGGCTCACTTGGCGGTCTTTGTTGTCATAATATGTCTATTATGTTATAGATTTATTTTATTTCGCTTACTTAGATGTGTGTGCACACTTAGTAGAATGATTGCTATACACATGTGTGTTTTGTTATTTTAGAGTCTGCTTGATTGTGATGTATGTATGTTTTATATGTTGATGTTAATATGGACGCTCGTCAATTATGCCGCAAAAAATTCCTAATGTTTATGCATATGGCAATAAAGTTTATCTTATCTTATCTTAGTGTTGAGTTAACGATTTCAGGAACACTATTTGCTTCCATGGCAGTGAAAGGGTAGATATACACTGTATATATCAGGCACACGTCAATGTACCTTAACCCATTTAGCCCCGGGACCCCGCAGCAGTAGTCTGGCACTACCCTTGAATTGTCATAATCAATCCATCTCCTACAACTGGTACATAGTCGTTAGACAACACCTCTAAAAGTTTGGAAATGCGGCCGTGGGTGAAGAGGGTTACAGTGGATTGTTGCAATAGTGAACGCCCCCCACGAGATGTCCGCTAGCATTTCTCACGAAAGCGACAATCTGAGAAAAGGACTAAACAGACAAACCTGCTAGTACTTTCCGTCATTTTCTTTGACACAATTTCTATCATAATTTATTCAATGACACATGATTTTATAGAAATCGCTGATGTCTACATAATCAGACAAAATCGCCGCACTGAGCTGACAGCCCAATACTGACGCAGTCTGCTAGTGTCCAGTCTCGGTAACTGAGCCCAAATCGGCTGAATCAATACAAATTTGAATGAATCGAGGAAACCGTAATTTTGTTATTTTATTATCATTATTATTGTTTATATATATATATATATATATATATATATATATATATATATATATATATATATATATATATATATATATATATATATATATATATATATATATATATATATATATATATATATATATATATATATATATATATATATATATATATAAATTCCGTGACCGAGAAGTCTATTAGGCAGCAGCTGGAGAAAAGGCCCACGATCGATCAGTTGAAACTCGGCTCTACAGTCGGCAGAGTCTCTTAGCTCGTTCAGCCCTGGCTCCACAGAAGATGGAGGAGCCATGACCATTCTGGGCCGTGCCTGTTTAGACAATGACAACACAGAAGGAAACAAGCTTCGGAAGGACAATTTCAACACAATAGACCGCTGTAGAGTTTCGCTGCCATGCCGATGGATGAAAGGGTGGGGGGGGGGGGAGGGGACTGGGTACATAAATTATATTGAGCCAAAGTTTGCTTGAGGTAGTGCCGGTAACCGACAGATGTGATTACTCGAATTAAAATGTCTTCGGCTCGGGTCTTGTAATCACATCTGCCGGTCAGCCGTGTCAAGCAACACATGACTCAACATAATGTAACAGACATCAATAGCTCTGAGTCATCTGTTTGTAAGTGCTGTAGTATATTGACGAGCAAAAGAAATGATACATGTTTGGAATAAAAAAAATATATTAATGTCGCATTTTTGTTGTTGGTTGCTCGTCAGGTCAATGCTTAAACATTCACAAAAAGAAGGGGGTGGGGGGGGGGGGGGGACTGGTGGCGGCGTTTGAATAGACGATTTCCAGAAATTGGTCAAAACTGCTCGCATGTCGTCGAAATCAGTGGATTAAAAGCCGGACAAACGTGCGATATCGTATGTTTGTCCGGGCTTTTAATTCACGGTTTTCGTCGAAACACATGCAAGTTTCACCTTCTTCTGATTTCCGAACGTCTGTTTCTGATCCGCACGTTACACGTTGTAGAGTCGTCTGCCGGCCCAATAAGTAATAACGAGAAATAATCGGCCATAATAGTTCAAAGTAGTGCAATATTTTCTTTGCACCTGCAATTACTTGAATTCGGATTACGGATGATGCCCTGGTGCCTTTCCAGGCCAGGCAAACACGGCACTACCCGTGAGCGATCGTGTTCGGGTTAATCGAATCTTTCTTCAGTAAGCAAAGGTCCTCGGACCCACGACGGCCGCTGTGTGCCCGAAGACGTTTTTGCTACTGGGGTCAGTACTGGCAGCGATGCAGCCAAGACATCCGTGAAAGAGCCGTTTCCAGATCGACTCCTTATCACCGAGGAGCAGGCAGACTTGATCAATACTCATTGAGCGCTGCCAAATCGCGTTTTGAAACTTCCTCTCGTTCCTCGCAAAGCACACACTTGGGACAGAAAGCTTACGCAAGCCATATTATTGTCATAAATCGCGACAGCGGCTGCCCACATCACATGGGCACTTCATAGGGAGGGGCCGTGTGCCGGTGTGTGTGTGTGTGTGTGTGTGGGGGGGGGGGGGGGGGCAGGGGGGGGGGGTATTGGTTAAAATCGTAACAGCTTTAAAGTACCATTACGCATAAATCTGAAGACACATTTCAGCACTATTTGTGTTTGTGCCTTGTCGACACAAATAATGAACTTGAACAGCAGTTTGGAGACGCAGCAAAAGCACACACATAATTGCTCTTATGAGTTTATTCTGCGCAGCCGTTAGAGTGTCAATCTATGTTTAGCTGTTTCTCGTACTGATAGCGTTGTATGTATAGAACGGAGTGGAGTCATTGTTAAGTTACTTGATACAAAGACCTCGTGTGCTGAACTGGATTTTGCTGTGTCTAAATGAACCTGTGTGTAGCGTTTCGAAACCATCTGTTACAGAGTGTATCTTTGAATAGTTACGGCGGTAGTGGGCCTTTAACCCATTACATCTTGAGGCTTAATTTTTTTTTTAAATTGCTTATTGTTCTGTGAAGGCTCACATTACAGATTTGGGGACAGGTCACCCATCTTAGTTCAAGGGTAGTGCCAGAATAGCTTGGCTCCTCAGGCGCCAAGCTATTCTGGCACTACCCTTGAACTATCATGGTCAAATTTATTTCTTGCAATCGTACTGATATCAGGATAAAAAGGGTTAAAAGCCGTGACACTAGACCTCTTCTAAATCCCCCTCCCCCTGCGCCCCTTCCCCTCCCCTCCCCTCCCTCCACGCATCATCCACTGCCGGCCGTGTCCGCGCATATGCTTTATGACTAATAAACTATCACTGAGATCTTTTTTGGTGTCACATTTGAAGCTCTACTGTCGTTACACGTTCTCGTCATTTCTGGATGTAGAGGGCCAGAACTGCAGTAAAATTTCTGATAGAGTTAACCCCTTCACTGCCGAGAAAAAGTGAGCACGAACCAACTGCAAGAGACATAGATCCTCATGAGCCCCCGCAGTTGCGGGGGCTCATGAGGATCCATGTCTATTGTTGGCGTCAGTTTTACTCCATGTGCCTTAGACAGCTGGGTTTGCTTTGTATGGATTTAACAGAAGTGTCAGAAACGCAGTCTACGTCCATTGGCAGTAAATGGGTTAAGAGCGCTCCCAAGTGTGTGTGTGTGTGTGTGTGTGTGTGTGTGTGTGTGTGTGTGTGCGTGTGTGTGTGCGTGCACAAACCCCTAAAATGGGTGACTTTCTTTACCATCCTTATGGAAAATGGGTGTGTGTAAAATTCTGGGTGACCAAGTCAGGCACCCATTTTTTTCAGAGGGTTGTTTCTGCATTATCTTTCATTCAAAAGTCAGAAAAAAATATCAAAATAGGATGTCCCATTTTCGCAGGTTTACCTCATGTTGTGTGTTTGCAACGCACTGGGCCTGTGTGTTATCACAGAAGCGAGCGTCTCTATGGATCAACTTGATACCTGATTGATCGGCTGCGCAGTGACATGAACTGAGTTGTTTCCCCTTCTATTGTCTTTCGTCCCGCCAACCGTTGTTCCATTTACAGAGGTACGATTGATTTTATGCAACATTTCTTAGTTAAGAGCACGCCCAAGTGTACTTCTTCAGCGCAGTTATTTAACTGAGATGCTCCCAATCCGATACAATTTTGCACAGTAGCCTATATGGACCCGTTTGGCCGAGAAAACTGAGACGTCTGCTACGACCGGCGTCTGCTGCTCAGTCAGTCTTGTAGTAACAGATAATAGAACCCCACGATTTTAACAAAAGCTTTCTTCTTCAATGAAAGGAATTCGTTCAATAACACCATTACAAGGTCAATCTGTCACGCGATTGTGTTGCTTTTTTTTCTGACATGTGTGATTGTGATCGAAAAGTAACTTGACACATGCATGCACTATAAACAAAATGGCGCCAGATTTCAGTGTGTATTTCAATCCTCGTATGCAAAATTACCTCGCGATTCGAAGAACAGACTTCCACGAACAGGTTTTTCGGATTGTGCAACTGAAGTGTCGCTTTTTACTGTATTACCAGTTATTGTTCGTAGGGGGCAGGGGGTACTGCAGTAATTCAAGCTCGTTTAAAGGACCTCTAACTGACCCAGGCAGCTCAAACTAGACTTTTTCAGTTGGCCTTGGTATCACCTCTTCGATTCCATCACTTTTAGCGTGATACCTCATTCTTAATATTTTAGCCCCTCACGACGCGATGACCCATTATATCTGATTCAAAATGTCAACGGTTTACAATGGTTGCATTTGACATGTTTGCATTGCAGCACTGTTTTGGCCACACTAAGCACTTTCTGCACACACCCAGCGCCAGATGGCACACACCCAGTGCCAGATGGCAGCAGGATGTCCAAACCCATCAGGATCTTTGAAAGTGGACAAGCACGCCCCTTCCTGGCACATGACCAAGGCCCATGGCAAAATTAGTCAGCTGCAGCAAAGGGTGCGTCTGGTAGGAGGGTGCATAGACGGCAGCGGAATGCCCCCAATTACAAACTGGTAAGTGATTCTATGATCATCTTCATTTTATTGGCTTGCGTGCGAAGCAAAAGTGAGTTTATGATCTGGGCCACTGGTCGTCCGTCCGTCGTCCATGGTAAACGTTAACAGTGGCATTTTCTCGGAGACTATTCAAGCCACATTCTTCAAGCTTGGCCCAAGGATACTTTGTGGCAAGATCTTTGTAAACATACCAATTTGAGTGACCTCTCTCAAAGGGTCACGTGGGGTTGACAGATGTGTGAAAACTGCTTACATTTAATAATAATAATAATAATTACGGTATTTATAATGCGCTTATCTTATAATAATTATAACTCTAAGCGCGCACTCACAACTCGCACACGCTTGCGCACGCTTTAGACAGTGACTCACGTACCACAAATAGTGAAAGAACATTACGACGGTCAGCTTGGGGTGGGGAGTGTGGTGATGTAATGCTAGAACTGTTGAAAGAGGTAAGTTTTGAGGGCGGACTGGAAGGAGGAGAGAGAGTGTTTCTGACGGAGAGAGAGTGGGAGAGTGTTCCAGGTGGATGGACCGTAGACGGAGAAGGAACGGGGGCCGAAAGTGCTGAGTTTGTTGCAGGGGATGAGGAGGTGGAGAGGGTCAGAGGCGGAGCGGAGGGAGCAGGAAGGAGTGTAGGGGTTAAGTAAGTTGGAGAGATAGGTAGGAGCGTAGTTGTTCAGGGATTTGTAGCAGAGAGACAGAATCTTGTATTGGATGCGTTGGGGGATGGGGAGCCAGTGAAGGAGCTTGAGCAGGGGAGTGATGTGGTCGGATTTTTTCTTTCTGAGGACGAGGCGGGCAGCATTGTTCTGGACGCGCTGGAGAGTGAGAGTGGTAGAGTGAGGAAGGCCGGAAAGGAGAGAGTTGCAGTAGTCGATGCGAGATAGGATGAGAGAGACAGCGAGTTTGGTGGCAGCTTTGGTAGTGAGGTATTTTCTGATCTGACTGATGCGGCGGAGGTGGAAATAACATGCCTGGGCCGTGGCGGAGACGAAGCTGGTCATGGAAAGAGAGGAATCGAGGATAACGCCGAGGTTCTTGACCGAATCAGAGAGGGAGATGGGGGTGCTGTCGAGCTGAAGGTGGAGAGAGGGAGGGAGCTGGGAAAGTTTCTGGCGAGTGCCTACCAGCATGGCTTCCGTTTTGTCGTCGTTCAGTTTGAGCTTGTTTGCTGTCATCCAGTTTTTCACGTCTTCGTATCAGTCAGCCGTGCAAGTCAGTAGTGACTGAGTGTTGTCGAGTTTGTCTTTGTCTAGTAGTTGTGAGTCGTCAGCGTAGAGGTGGTGGTGTATGTGGTGAGACTGGATGATGTTGGACAGGGGAGAGGTGTAGAGTGTGAAAAGGACCGGGCCCAGGACGGACCCTTGTGGAACGCAGAAAACATACATTTTGCTGCTGCAGAAGCCAGCCCTCGTCACCGAGGTCACACCTATGTACATCGGTCATACGGGGGATTTGTGCAAGGGCCCCTTAAACCAAAATTGGGCTGTTTCTGTCCTAATGCAGCTTTTTTTCTTCTTTCCTTTTCCAGTTGGCAAATGGAGCCTGGGATGGACCTTAGACTGAGAGTGCAAGCGCATCGCAATACAAGGACAGTGATGACGAGGAGTTTGTTCCTGGCTCGAGCTCACAGGATTCAGACGGTGTGTCGCCATCAATCTTTGGGGTCTCTGACACAGACAGTATTGTATTGAATATGTTAAATATGTTAGATTTCAAAGTGGCCGGTTCAGGGTGGGCAGGTGTCAGTGAAGCAAGTACCAGCAAGGTGCAGTTTGCGTTAGGGGGTGAATTAGGGGGTGGCAATGACAATGTGGATAGGCAGAAGGAACACGACGTTACTTACTTACTTACGCCTGTCACCCCTCCCCGGGTATAGGCCGTCGACGAGAGACCTCCAGCGACTCCTGTCCTGTGCTTCTCATTCGATTTTACTCCAAGTGTTTCCCAGTCTCTTGATGTCTGCTTGGAGGTCTCGACGCCAGGTGTTTCTCGGATTGCCTCTTTTCCTCTTTCCCTGGGGGTTCCATGACAATGCCTGCCTAGTGATACTGGAAGCTGGCTTTCTCAGACTGTGACCAATCCATCCCCATCTTCTTCGCCCAATTTAATTCTCTGCTGTTATCTGCTCTGTTCTCTCCCAGAGTCTGACGTTGCTGATCTTCTCTGGCCAGTGGATTTTCAAAATTCCTCTAAGGCAACTGTTTATGAAGATCTGTACTCTGTTGACTGTGGTTTTTGTCAATCTCCAAGTTTCTGCTCCATACAGGAGAACTGCTTTTACGTTTGAGTTGAAAATCCGGACTTTGGTGTGTTGTGACAGCTCTCTGGAATTCCACACTTTTTTCAACTGGAGAAAGGCTGCTCTGGCTTTACCGATTCGTGCTCTGACATCTGCATCAGTGCCGCCTTTTTGTCTATGATGCTCCCGAGATAGGTGAAGGACTCCACCTCCTCCAACGGGGTGCCAGCAAGCAAGACTGGTTCTTCCCTGGTTGCGTTCAGCCTCATTATCTTTGTTTTCTGTTTGTGGATGGTGAGGCCCACTTGGGACGAAATGTCCGCAAGCCTCGTGGTCTTGTCCTGCATTTGTTGATGAGTGTGGGACAGTAAAGCCAAGTCGTCTGCAAAATCGAGGTCGTCAAGCTGTGTCCACAGTGTCCACTGTATTCCACTTCGTCTGTGCTCTGTGGTCCTCTTCATGATCCAGTCTATGGCCAGTAGGAAGAGGAACGGAGACAGCAAACACCCCTGCCTGACTCCGGTTTTGACCTGGAGCTCCCTAGTGAACTGCCCTTCGTGGATCACGCGACATGTCATGTCATCGTAGCTGCTCTTGATCAGGCGGACGAGCTTTGTGGGTACACCGTAGTGTCGTAGGAGTTTCCACAAAGTCTCTCGGCCCACGCTGTCAAATGCTTTCTCGTAATCCACAAAGTTGACGTACAGCGGGGAGCTCCACTCCAGAAACTGTTCCACGATGATGCGGAGAGTGGCGATCTGGTCTGTACATGATCGGTTTTTCCTGAATCCTGCTTGCTGGTCTCTCAGCTGGGGGTCAACGGAGTTCTTCATTCTCTCCAGGATGATCCTGTTGAAGACCTTTCCTGGTACTGACAGCAAGGTGATTCCTCTGTAGTTGGAACACTTGCTGAGGTCGCCTTTCTTGGGAAGCTTGATTAGGTACCCCTCCTTCCAGTCAGCCGGCATCACCTCCTCTTCCCAGATCTTTCCAAACAGTGGGTACAGCATCTCTTCTGTTGTCTCTAGGTCTGCTTTCAGAGACTCCACTGGGATGCCATCTGGCCCTGCTGCTTTGCCGCTCTTAAAAAATGCCACTGCTTTTCTGATCTCCTCCCGGCTGGGTCTGTCACAGCTGATGGGTAGGTCGGTCTCTGCTGGCTGGATGTCTGGGGGGTCGGGTGGGCTGGGTCTGTTCAGTAACTCTTCAAAATACTCGGCCCATCTGTCGAGTTGGTCTGCTCTGTCTGCAATAAGCTTACCTTCTTTGTCTTTTACTGGTCTTTCTGTATGGCCATACTTGCCTGACAATCTTCTGGTAATGTCGTAGAGCTGTTTCATGTTGCCGCTGCCTGCTGCCTTTTCTGTCTCTGCTGTCTGTGTAGGCCCTCCTGTCTGCCCTGATACTCCTCTTCACCTCGTGGTTGGCTTCCGAGTATTCCTCCTGTGCCCTTGCTTTGACTGCTCTCGTGCGACTGTTGTTGACAACTGCTTTCTTCTGCTTCCTCACTTCTATCTTCTTCAAGGTCTGTGCCGACAGCCAGTCCTTGTGATGGTGTTTCCTGAACCCTACAGTGTCTTTGCAGGTTGAGTTCAGCGCCTCTCTAACTGCCTTCCACTGCTGCTCTGTGGTGACCGCCTCCTCTTCAGTTACTAGCTCCTGTAGCGCTTGAAACCGGTTGGACAGCACCAGTTTGAACTCTTCTCTCACTCCAGTCTCTCTCAGGAGGCCTACATTATAGCGCTGTCTTCTTGTTGTCTCTTTGCCGCTTTTCTTTAACTTGAGCTTTATTCTTAAGCAGATGGTGGTCTGAGGCGACATCTGCTCCCCTCCTCACTCGAACATCTTGAAGGGATCTTCTAAATTTCTTGCTAATGCAGATATGGTCTATTTGGTTCTCTGTAGTATGGTCAGGTGAGACCCAAGTTGCTTTGTGTATTCTTCTGTGTGGGAAGATGTTGCCTCTAATGACAAGTCTATTTAGAGCACAAAAGTCTACAAACAGTCTACATTCTCACTCATCTCCCCTAGTCCCTGTCTCCCCATCACCTCTTCGTATCCGGTGTTGTCCTCCCCTATTTTGGCATTGAAATCGCCCATGACGATGGTGATGTCTCGCTCCGCACATTTGTCCACAGCAATCTGGAGTCAGTCCTTCACCTATCTTGGGAGCATCATAGACAAAAAAGGCGGCACTGATGCAGATGTCAGAGCACGAATCGGTAAAGCCAGAGCAGCCTTTCTCCAGTTGAAAAAAGTATGGAGTTCCAGAGAGCTGTCACAACACACCAAAGTCCGGATTTTCAACTCCAATGTAAAAGCAGTTCTCCTATATGGAGCAGAGACATGGAGATTGACAAAAACCACAGTCAACAGAGTACAGACCTTCATGAACAGTTGCCTTAGAAGAATTTTGAAAATCCACTGGCCAGAGAAGATCAGCAACGTCAGACTCTGGGAGAGAACAGAGCAGATAACAGCAGAGAATGAAATTGGGCGAAGAAGATGGGGATGGATCGGTCACAGTCTGAGAAAGCCAGCTTCCAGTATCACTAGGCAGGCATTGTCATTGAACCCCCAGGGAAAGAGGAAAAGAGGTAGGCCGAGAAACTCCTGGCGTCGAGACCTCCAAGCAGACATCAAGAGACTGGGAACCACCTGGAGTAGAATCGAAGGAGAAGCACAGGACAGGAGTTGCTGGAGGTCTCTCGTCGACGGCCTATACCCGGGTAGGGGTGACAGGCGTAAGTAAGTAAGTAATCTGGAGTCAGTCGTAGAACTCGTGTTTCTCTTCCTCGTCACTGTCATTCATCATCATCATCATCAGTCCCTTGCCCGAACTGGGCGTTGGGGGGACTGAAAGGCAGCAGCAACAGACAGTGCTCTCCACTGAGTTCTATTTTGGGCGGTGGCAAGCAAGTCTGGCATCTCGAGTTCGGTCCATTCTTTTATGTTTGCGACCCAACTCTTTCTCTGACGACCTCGCCGACGACTTCCTTCGAGAGTGCCTTGGAGGATAGTCTTGGACAAGGTGTTGTGTCGGGTCACGTGGCCAAACCAAGCAAGCTTGCGCCGTTTCACAGTTGCCAGAAGGGGTTCATGTGGGCCCACCAGGGAAGTGACGATGCTCCGTACATATTCGTTGGTCTTGTGCTCGTGGTACGAGATGCGGAGCAACTTCATCAGGCACTTGTTCTCAAAGGCCTGGATTTTCTTTTCTGAGTCTGCAAGCAGTGTCCAAGTCTCACAGCCGTAGAGTAGAATAGACACTACGAGGGACTTGTAAAGCCTGTACTTGATGGTGAAGCTGATGGAGTTACTTCGCCATATCCTGTCCAGCCTGGCCATTGCGGATGTTGCTGTACCTATCCTGATACGGATCTCTGCTATGCAACTACCGTCTTTGGACAGGGTGGCTCCCAAGTATTTGAAGCTATTGACCTCTTCTAGCTTCTGGCCGTTCATGTGAATGTTGCTGCTGCTGTCGCTTGTGGTGTTGATCATCACTTTGCTTTTATCCGTACTGATCTCCATGCCATAAGACCCTGCGCTACTTGAAAGTTTGTCTGTCAGGTTTTGGAGCTCACTATTGCTGCCTGCCATGAGGTCAATGTCGTCTGTGAATCGAAGATTGCACAGGGATCTGCCACCAATAGAGATTGAAGTATGGTGGTCGTGGAGGGTTTCCTGCATGATCTTCTCCAGGAATATGTTGAAAAGGACAGGAGAGAGCAGGCATCCTTGACGGACACCGATCGTCATCCTGAAGAACTCGCCTGACTGATTGTTAAGTAGAACTGCGCTGCAGGCGTTCTTGTAAAGCGCTTCTATCATTTGGATCAGTCCCTCCTCTATGTTGAACGATCTCATGACTTGCCAGAGTCCGTCGTGCCAGACGCGATCAAATGCTTTCCTGAAATCAATGAAGTTGTGGTAGAGTTCGCGCTGATGCTGCAGATGTTTCTCGATCAGGACGCGGCAGTTGAAAATCTGCTCTACAGTGCTTCTTCCAACTCTGAAGCCAGCCTGTTCTTCTGCCAGCAGTTCCTCGGCGAAAGTTTTGAGGCGGTTGAAAATGATTCTAAGCATTACTTTGCTAGGGTGACTTATCAGACTGATAGTTCTGTAGTTCTGGCACTGTTTCAGGTTTCCTTTCTTGGGGAGCGGGATCACTAGAGACTGTGTCCATTCTACTGGCCATTTCTTTTGCTCCCAGATCTTTTGACAGAGTGTAGTGAGGACCTTCGTTGTTACTTCTCCTCCATGTTTCAACAGTTCAGCAGGTATGTTGTCTACACCTGGAGACTTTCCTCCCTTCAGGCCGCGTACGGCTGCTTCCACCTCTTCAGCTAACACTGGCAGGTCAGTCTTCAGCCTTCCTGGCCCCAGCCTGGTTGTTTTGGAGGATGCTGGTGTCTGGCTCAGTCTTGTAGTTATACAAGTCTCGGCAGTACTCAGTCCATCTGTTTAGTACAGCAGTGTTTTCCGTAAGGAGTTGGCCGCTGCTGTCATTAGTGGGCGCATAACACTGGATGACGTTCAGCTTGATCTTTTTCTTGGTTCTAAAGGCTGCTGTGATAATTCTTGGCCCAAGAGGTTCCCAGCCCATCAGCGCTCTGAACACGACGTTGGGGGTGGGGAAAGAGCGCTTAACGAAGAAATGGATGTGCACGTGTCGCAGAGAGGGAAAGGAAAGTACAAATGGGACAAGAAACACGCATGCAAATTGTGTAGCAAGCTTGTCTTGAAAATGAGCATGCAGATGAGGCAGACGTTGCTAAAATTGTGGTGATGAAAAAAGGGACAAAGCAAAGATGTCGAGCATGGATCAGACTACAAGATGAGGGTGATTACATGCATAACGTTGCGTTCTTGAAAAGAAATGTTTGATTCCTAAGTATCGCACCAAAACTAGTAAGGTAGACGACCTTCTCGCCTGTAGCCACTGCAAAGGGCTCTATAAAAAAGCTGATCTCTGTACACTCAAAACGTTGCTGTCAGAAACCAGGAGGGTTTCAGTTCGCTAAGAGAGGTGAGGCGGCACCAGGCTAATGCTTCCAATACCCTTAGACGTTTACTTTTCTTTCTATCATAAGGTTTTAGCCAGACAGAGAGATGATGAGATAAGCCGTCTCATCAGAACTGACCACTTGCTTCTTGAGTATGGAAAGAGATTATTTGACCGCAGGGACATTGAAGAACACACGGCTGGGCAAATCAGCTCCAGGATGCAGGAGTTAGGGAGACTATTAAAGATTCTTAGAGTGAGGTCAGAAATGAAAATCGCAAGTTTAAATGCTGTGATCAATTCAGCTAGCTTTGATCATGTTGTACTGGCTGTAAAAGAGCTAGCAGAATTTGATGAGGACACACATCAGTTCAAAAAAGGCAATCTCGCAATGCGCATAGGCCATGCTTTAAAAAAATGCTCACAGATCAAACAGTCGCAGGCATCCAAACAGCGTGGGCATGGTTCAGATGACAGGTGGCGACAGGAGAGCTCTCTGAGGCGCAGCGGTTTGACTCTGTCTTCACCGGGGACTGGTACGATTGTGTGTCAGCTACAGCAGCCCAGTTGGTCGGGAAAATGACCATGAACAAACCCAAGCTGATCCCATCATGTGAATATGTGAGGAAGGTCCAACAGCTTCTTGAGACAAGGATGGTTTCAGAAGATTATCCAACAGTGGTTAAAGCAACTCTTTGCGCTGTATCACTTTTCAACCGAAAATGAGGAGGAGAAGTTCAGAGAATGAAGGTATCAGACTTCCAGAATGCTAAGATTGGATCGATCACCAATCAAGATATCTTGAAAGGTCTCGCAGAGGTTGAGAAGAAAATGGTGAATCATTTTCAGCAAGTGGAAATCAGAGGCAAGTTTAATAGGAGTGTTCCCATTTTGCTGACGAAGAAGATGATGACAACTGTGGACAGAATCTTTCAAATGAGGCAATCAGTGCCAGCTCTCGCTGGTTCCCAGTACATCTTTGCCACACCTTCTGGTCAGAGGCCTTACAGAGGCCATGATGCTCTGAAGGAACATGCGCTACAAGCACAAGTGTCAAACCCAGCCATGTTCACATTTACTCAGTTACGGAAGCAGGTTGCAACTTTAGCTGTCAGTGGCCATCTCGGAGTTAGATCAGGATCAGCTGGCAGACTTCCTTGGTCATGATATTCGGATACATCGCCATATCTACCGCCAACCTCAAGACGTCCTTCAAGAGGCAAAAGTGGCAAAGATTCTTCTGTCAGTTAACAATGGGATGACAGATTTTGAGAGTTGCATTAGAGCTGAACTGGGCGATGATGAAGAGATTGACTTTGACAATGAAGACACATCAGAAACTCGCAGAGAGGTCTCGGGGGGGGGGGGGGGGGGGGAGGGGGAGGGGAAACAGCACCTGTGAATGAAGCAAGTAACAAGTCAACAACACAGGAATCAATGAGCATGACAGAGAAAAAATGTCCAGAGCCTGATGACAATCTAGATAGTTTTGATGATGACAGTACTGCTTTACAAGGAAACCATGGGGGAAAGCTGAAGAGAAAGCTGTTCAAACTTGTTTCAAGACACACCTCGTGAACAAACTTCCTGGAAAGGCCGAGATACAGCAGGCAATCGCAGAAGAGCCCGCACTTAGACATAGGCGCTGGACAAACATTAAGGATTACATCTGCAACAGACTGAAAAAGTTACAAAAGAAATGAATTGAGATTCTTCGACACTCGCGGCATTTTCGTTTTCATACAGATTTATTACAAGAGTGTTAATTATTATTGGGTTGGTTTCAGCATGTATAGCTTGTTTTTATCTGATGGACGCCTGGATCATTTTGTATACTGTATAATTGCAAAAGGAAACAGCTGGCTGGGGACGAAAGACAATAATAAGATAAGAAAACCATTGACAACATAAAGATTTATTACCAGAGTGTTATTGGGTTGGTCTGCCTGGATCATTTTGCATACTGTATAACATTTAAAACTTTGAAAATGGAACTGCAAATGGAACAACGGTTGGACACGAAAGACAATATTAAGGGGTAAGAAAACCATTGTCAACATAAAGATTTATTACAGGAGTGCTACTATGGGGTTGGTCCACCTGGATAATTTTGTATCCTGTATAACATTTAAAACTCTGCATATAGAACAGCATTTGGGGACGAAAGACAATAATAAGATAAAAAGAAACAAACATTGTCAACATAAAGATTTATTACAAGAACGTTATTATTCGGTTGTTTTCAGCGTGTATAACTCTGTTTTTATCTGATGTACACCTGGATCATTTTGTATACTGTGTAACATTAATCTTACTTTGTAACTAAACAGTGGCCCCCACCCAGGTCTGCCCTGGGGGACTTGGGTGGGGTTAACTACTTTTTAGTTCCTAGGTTCACCCTGGTCAGCCCAAAAGGGTGAGTTTTCCTCTCAATTTTGGGGCATGTGTTTCTGTCTACCCTTGGTCCATTAACTTGTATTTTTCTTTTTTAAGCTCTCCCTACTGTCTGCGTTGCCTGTATCTCTTGAAAAGAAGTACCCAATGGAGAAAGAAACACTCTTAGAAAAGACAGTTACAACACAATTTATTAATATTTCAGGTAAATCCGCTTTGTCAAAACAGACAAACAAACAGAGAGATCAGTCGCTACTTATCTTCATTCACAGAAGGAACGGGGCACATTCCTTCTGTGAACAAAGATAAGTAGCAACTGATCTCTCTGTTTGTTTGTTTGTCTGTTTTGACAAGGTGGATTTACCCAAAATATTAATAAATTGTGTTGTAACCATCTTTTCTAAGCGTGTTTCTTCTCCGTTGGGTACTTCTTTGCATTTTACATGATTGGCAGTTACCTTTTGGGTCTGAATAATTTATTTATTTTTTAAAATTTTTATTTATTTATTTATTTATTTATTTATTTATTTATTTATATTTATTTATTTATTTATTTATTTATTTATTTTTTTTTTTTTTTGGGGGGGGATCTCTCTTGATTTTGGATGTGTGTTGCTAAATGGTCTTAGGTTTATTTAGCGTATTAGACCGGCTGGCGACATACATTCAATATTCTGTTCATTATTTTATTTTATATTTTTCCCCCTTCATTATCAGTGCTGGCACGTCCTGAAAAAGTCGGGATGTTCAGCAATGTACAACCAATCGGGACGAAAGACAATAATAAGATAAGAAAACCATTGTCAGCATGATAAAGATTTATTACAAGAGTGTTATTATTTCAGTGTGTATAGCTTGTTTTTATCTGATGTACGCCTGGATCATTTTGGAAATGTCTGTAACTTTTTTTGTTACTATAAAGTACACTTTGCATACTGTGCATTGTTTCAAAAGTCACAGGAAGCATAAACCTTAGCTGAGTTGGTATACCTCGCCCTCTACCTAGGTTAAACGCACCAGCGGCGCCATTGTTGCTATTTTCGCACCAGAACTGTGCGCGCAGGTTGGCTTCTGCACTTGTAGTGTGGTCTCCTACGTTCACGCGGAAGATTGTTATCGCAGTCGAAAAAAAGGTTCGTTTGCGGTTTTAACTTTTAGCCGCGCCTTTTACCTCCCCGAACACACCAGTTTTGTTTTGAGATAGCAGAGGCTTGTGTCATGCCCCACACCACTGAATCAAGTCTATTGTACATGTAGTGCGCTCATTTCTCGAACTTCAACTATGACGGTGCTTTCTGCCGCAAACGACGCAGATGTCTCAAAATCACCTCCATTGAGGATTTTTTTTTCAAATCTGCCAAATCGCGTAATGTTTCGTGGTGCTAGCATAAGGATGCATGCATTATTGCTGGATTGCATATATGGGAAAGGGTTTATTCTTTATTCATGTTATTTTGCAGCAATCAAACGACGCTCACGTGATTCTTTCTCCGAGGTTGCCCATTACAGGTGCAGAAAGCACACGCTCTAAACCGATCGGGTGCACCAGACCGGTCCGAGCGACCGGTCTGGTGCCAAAATAGCAACATTGGCACCGCTGGTGCGTTTAACCTAGGCGGGAGGTATACCAACTCGGCTAAACTTTATTGTCGCACTGGCTAGAACTCAGTATTATATTTCTCTCTCCATTTTATGAATAGAGGCACATAAGTCGCGGAAACCCTTTACGTGCCGAACTTCGGCAAGAACTAGTTTTCCTCATCACAAAGTTGGCAGAAAAAGGTTTGACTGCTCTTGATTGTTTGATTTGAGGTGTTTACAAACAATTACTGTGTTTTTATATGCATGCACCTTTGATGTGATTAATAAAGGCTGAAGTTTCAAGTGATTTCCTATGTTGTCAGTTAATTAATTAATGTCAGTGTACTGTTTTGTCATTTTAAATCATTCTACCCCAAGACCGGAATCCCCAAATGTTGAAGTCGTCTTCTGAAGACTGCGTTGCAGGGCAGGACACAGACCGACCACGATAGTTCAAGGGTGATGCCAGAATAGCTTGGCGCTCATAGGCGCCAAGCTATTCTGGCATCACCCTTGAACTATCATGGTCGATCTTTATTTTGCTGTGGTGTGTCAGGGGTAGAATAAGTTAAGTGTTAGTTTCTTCGTCTGGGTCTTTTTCTATCTTTCATATTTTTCCACACTTTTAAACCCGCATCATACTGAGGCTAAAAAGCTTCAAATTTGTACACTGCCATATATATATATGCAAGCTACATTACAGAACTTACAGATGAGGACATAGACCAATGGCATTAGTTCAAGGGTGGTGCCACAATAGCTTGGCGCCTAGAGGCGCCAAGCTATTCTGGCACTACCCTTGGACTATTTTAGTCACACTTCTTGCACACACTGCTGTATTCCGAATGATAAGGGTTAATATTCAAAATGCTCTGTTGCTGTTTGTCTCAAACTCCAGAGTACATAAAAAGAAAGTCCTTTAATTTCCAGAATTCTCACATAGTTTTAGCACTATATCATCACACTCCCCACCGCAAGATGACCGTCGTAATGTATTTCACTATTTGTGGTACGTGAGTCATTGTCTAAAGCGTGTGCATGCGTGCGTGAGTTGTGAGTGCGCGCTTAGAGTTATAATTATTATAAGATAAGCGCATTACAAATACCGTAATTATTATTATTATTATTAAATGGCATGATAAACTGTTTTGCTTCAGAAGGACAAAATGTAGCAATGTTTAAAAGATTTCCTCTGTAAAAATCATAATCGAAAGGTTACGTGCCTGTGTTCTTTGCATTTTGCACCATTCAATGTTAAAAATGTTAATGCATACATACACATTAAGTTGAAAAAACAAAACAAAATAATGAATGTGAAAAAGAAGTATTCCATGAACTTGACCTTATTACAGACGCCTAATGTTGTGAAGACACCCATTTTCACTGTAATGCCAGTTTTTGTGTGAGAGGCACCCACTTTATTGGTAGAAACCCATTTTTTCCTCCATCTAGTGGCTCTGTTTCTAGAAAATGTCTATTTTATTTTAAGTTATAGAGCTTAGTTATAAGGTGAGTTCTAAACATTCGCATCAATTCCATAGCCCTAGAATAAATAGAAATATGGGAACCCATTTTCACATAAAATGGTAGGTAACCCACTCTGAGGCTTTTGTCTCCATGTGTGTGTGTGTGTGTGTGTGTGTGTGTGTGTGTGTGTGTGTGTGTATGTGTGTGTGTGTGTGTGTGTGTGTGTGTGTGTGTGTTTATTTATTTGTTTAGCGCGAACGTCAGTCTGCTGCCAGTCCGGCTATGGGCATGTCACTCCTCTCGGCAGACGAGGTGAGATGTTTTACATTCCAGTTTACGATGGCTCAGTAGCCGAACTTCTGGTTAGTCAAGTCATCGGTTGCAAACTTGATTTGCAGTGTCAACATTTGCTCGGACCCTTTTCTCTGCCCCGCCTTTGATGTCCTGGTCAGGGTTAGGAAAGAGGGTCGGCTCATCCCACCCCCTCAATACTCTGTCTGCTGCAAGCTCTCCATCCAGACAAATTGTCTGCTTCTCAGAGTACGCGCAGATTCTCATATGCTCCTACAGATGCAGGGGCTCATGAGAACATTTGCGTCTGGCTGGTCCCATTGACACACCTCTGTTCTCATACAGAGAAAGATATATCCAGGTTTAACCCTTATAGCCTCCAATCACCACACCACATCAAGGGATGGATCGACCATGATAATTCAAGACTAGTGTCAGATTAGCGTGGCGCCTTCAGGCGCCAAGCTAATTTGGCACTAACCTTGAATTATCATGGTCGATCCATCCCATGCAACTGGTACATAGTCGTTAGGTGACACCTCTAAAATTTTGGAAATGCAGCCTTTGGATGAAACAGGTTAATTCTATACGTATATTACCGCAAAGAGATTGTAGATGATTTTATTTAGCTCTCTGCAGACTTGCAGCCGTTCTTCAGTATCTGTATTTCTTGCATACAAGCCGTCTTGCTGTCTAGAATGTACGTTTCTTGCCGATGGACGTTCAGGCATTGCTCTCCAGTGAACGGCTGTGCCTTTTGCAGATGGAAGCTACAGCTTTGCTGTGGGGGACACTTGTAATCCTTTGTCAACAGGTTTCACTTTTTGCCCTGTACTGGCTGACTCGCTGTAGGATCGATGCTAAGACAGAAAGTGAATCCACGCTCGGTGTTTCATTTTCTGGTAAACTACTTGATCATATCAGTGGAGATTGTGGGTGACGTCACAAAGAGAAGTTTAACTGTGTAAATGGTATGCGTTGGCTGTTATCCACGATGTACTTGCCCTGCGGTCTAGAGCGACATACGGAGCAGGTTAACCCGTTCACTGCCGAGACATTGAACACCACCCAATTGCAAGAGGTATTCATAAACCCCCGCAGTTGCTGGGGCTAATGAGGATCTATGCCTGTTGCTGACACCACTTGTATCCGTGTTCCTTTGACAGCTGGATTTCACAACGCATTTTGCGTATATTGGCAGTGAAGGTGTTGCGATCAAGATCTGTACACCGGTATTTGACATTCACATAAGCACAAAGACACTCTAGGTGTATATACACGCCCATGGGCCGCAGCAAATGCTGCCTGTAAGTTGAAAGCTGTGATTGGTGCGCTTTGCCCAACGATTTTAATCTTTCTATATTAAAAAATATATACCATGGTCAGGTCGAGCCAGGGTCAATTTTTTTTTGTGGGGGGGGGGGGGGGGGAACTTTATTTGAAGCAACTTTTCAAACATCCAATGATCTCACTGCTATATTCTATTGCTTTATTTTAGATAGATGTCACAGAATGATAGAAATCAAATCATTTCAGGAACCACCACCACCCCTCCCCCAGGAAAATGCTATACCAGCCCCTTTTTGGGAGTTTGGACCCCCACCCCCACTTTTCCATATTTTTTTGCCGGGTGAAGGTGCAAGCGGTTCTCACATACGCTTGGTACGCCTCCCCCCCCCCCCCAACCCCCAACCTTCCCCTCCCGGAAGGCCTTTTGCATCAGGTTGAAGGTCCCATACATAAAGTATTAAGTGACTGAGTTCACTTCAGGATATTTGGGAAGCATCACTCTGACTACGACTAAAATAGCCCATTCTCCCTTGAAACAGTTTGTCGATACACTACGCTCTTATTATAGTATTCCATCAAAGCACTGGAGCGAACAAAGAGCGCTACCTTTTCAGTGCTGATCGACTTTCCCGGTTGGACCAGTCTAGCGTAGCCATTGTTTTATGTGAATATACCACTACTGCAGTCAGAATACTAAGATACGATTAGATAGCTAAGCCAGACTGACTGGGCTCATAGGTGACAGTCTGCAGTCCTGGAGACTGATTCAACCTTTCAAAGTCCATGAAAGCTGAATTTTAGCTTTCTGGTTCAAACAGAACAGTCAGAAAGCCAGTCTGTTTCACCAACAAGAGACATAAATTCTCATGAGTCCCTGCATCCACAGGGGCTCATGAGAATTTATGTCTCTTGCTGGCCATGAATCATGGGGTATAGTTAGTCCGTGGACTGTTTTTAGTCATTTCAGTTTTTCGCAATTTCACCCATGTGGGCTGGACCATGAAGGATCGGAGAGGAGACTTCCGCCGGAAGACTATCTCACACAGAAACCCTTCCAGCCGGAACGGTGTACAGAGTCTGTGTCCACTGCAATGAGCTTACAAGATCTGGATGATGTACTCCTGTGTTTTCCGACAGAGGGGTTAGCCGAGGGTTGAGTCTCCGACTTTTACTGAGAAGCATCTTTCTCGATTCCTCGCCATCCAGCGAAGAGGTTTCTAGAGGCATCGATCCATTGTCAGGTTTAAGTTGATGGTGTTTTTTTTTTTTTTAACTTCTTATTTTAACCCATTGTGGCCCAAGGTTGAAATCCCTAAATTTCGGAGTTGTCTTATGAAGACTAGACATATCGACCCTGATAGTTTAAGGGTGGTGCCTGAATAGCTTGGCGCCTAGCTATTATGACACCACCCTTCAACTATCATGATCGAACCATATCTTGATGTAGTGTGTTCACCACCCTTGAGCTATCATAGGCTATTCATATCTTGAAGTGGTGTGTCGGGACTAAATGAGTTAAAGGTCAATGCTTTTCGTTTGGCCTGTTTATTTCTGTGTTCCTCGTATTGAAGTGGTTGTCGGTAGTTTACCCTGCGACTAGAAGACCCATCTGGGAGACGGGGAGCTGCAATCTCCGCACCGAGACGAGCGGGGCGAAAAGGAAGTACGCTGACGGATCACATAAAAAGACAGACGCCACGGAACTTTGAGGGCACATGGTCTGCTGCACAGTACTTTGGAAGGATCCAGTGGGCACCTACTTTTAACCGGTTCACCACCCAACCACACGAAGTATAGATCCACATGAGCCCCCGCAGTTGCAAGGGCTCATGAGGATCTATACCTCTTGCTGACACCACTTTGAATCATCCAAAGGTTTTTGGTCTTGAATTAAATAAGATTGCAGGAAGACAGTCCGCGGCAGTAGGCATGAACGGGTTAATCCCAATTACTTTCGTAAACTAGGGACACACACACACTGTTACGTTTGTGGTTGTGTTATTCTTTTTAGAGCATGTGTGTGTTGATCATGGGAAAGATCCGATATTCATTGGAGTTATTTTGGCTAAGAATTACATACCTTTTTAATATGATTTGTTTTGGGTTTTTTGGCACGGAGAATTGCGACCGATTTTTGTGGTGACGCGTATTTTTAACATTGCTATAAAGTTTGACCTACATTAGACTGGAAGGTTCGGGTAGGGTCGCGACCTTTCTAGTGACCTCAAATATGCATTCAAAGTAAACATGTTTGGCTACAGTTAGCGACATTTACGGACTACACAGATTTTCCGATATATTAGTGGAAGGTTGTAGTCAGATCTAGGGTGTTATTTTTCATGAATATTAATGAGTTTTGGTTACGTTTTCTTTTCTGATTGTTTGTGTTGTGTAGTTTGCGGGATTGTTCTGGAAATCTGTAATAGTTTAAAAAGGGGTGTTAGCGAATTGTGTGTGTACATTGTATGAGATACGCATTGTGTCAAACGTGTTGATGCATTGTAGAGGAGGAGTGTATCAGTGTTGGTGCATTGTATGGAAGCCGCAGTGTGTCAGAATTGTGGATGCATTGTAGAGAGACAGTGTGGATGCATTTGTGCATGCATTGCGCTGACAGTGCATCGTGAGAGTAAAATATTGTTGGAACTGTTACTCCAGTGTGGTCTACAACCTTGTGCCACGTGTGACGAGTTGCAGCTGAGTGAAGTTTATGTACAAGAACCCTACGTGAGTGCGTCTGGTGTGATTGTATCATACTACGACTACGACAACCACGTAACACACACACACACACACACACACACACACACACACACACACACACACACACACACACACACACACACACACACACACACACACACACACACACACACACACGGTGTGGGTAGTTCTTCTTCTTCTTGTCGTTCGCAGTGGGCTATACGGTCAGACCATCATCGGCGGTGAATGACGTCGTTTTCTCCAGGTCTTCTCGGCTGCCGTAGAGTTTGGTCTGCAGTGGAGTTGGCGATGGCCACACTTCTTTTCTTTTATCGTCCAGTAGAGGGCATCTCTGGAGAATATGTTCCGATGTTTGGTCTTCCTGACCACAGGCGCAGTTTGGTGATGGCGCCAGCTTCAGCTTTCTGTTCATGTGAGTGTTCAGTCTGTTGTGGCCGGTACGCAGTCTGATCTGGACGACTTGCTGCTCTCTGGTCATTGTGTGGTAGTCGTCTCTGTTTGACCTCGGCCTCATCAATGCCTTGATGATTTTCTTTTGCTCACTATAGCTGACGCTGTTTTCTTGTTGATCTTTTGTGGCTCCTTCTTTCGCCAGCTCGTCTGCCCTTTCATTTCCTGATACCACACAGTGGGCTGGTATCCACTGGAGAACAACTCTTTTGGTTTCTCTGACCTTCTGCAAAGCTCTGGTCAGCTGGGCGAGCTTGTCGTTCTCGAGGGCCTGAAGGACTGAAAGGGCATCGGAGAAGAAGACAACTTGATAGCATGGGTCTGCAGAATTCTGAACCATGGAGGCGGCCTGCATAAGTGCTTCGGTTTCTGCTTTGCAGTTTGTGCAGTGTTTGCCGGTGGCTACACTGGATGTGGCTCTATGCCCCCCAGGAAACTGGATCAAGATGCCAGCACCTCCATTGGAAACGGCATTAGTTGCTGATCCATCAGTGTAGATGTGGATCCATGCCTCCTTTGGGTACTGTTCGTCGATCAGGGCTACGGTGAGTGCCCGTCGAACGGTGTCATCCTGACTGTCTCCTGAGGCAACATGTGGGACACTGGTGCAGATCTGGATGTCTGGTTTGTCCATTGCCCAAGGGTTTTCCTCTTCTTCTGTGATCAGAGGTAGAGTGCTCTGTGGAAGGACTTCCCCTGTACTGTCGAGAAAGTCGCATGCTGTCATGGACAAAGCTGCTTCTTTTGAGCCGGTTCTTGGTGAGGTTGCTCAGTCTGTGCTTCATGGGGTGGTCGGGCAAGCACTTGAGCTTCTCAGCCTGTACCATGGTTTTGGCTTCTCTCCTCTGGCTGAGAGGTTGAATTGTGGTCAGCTTCTCCATTTCCTTGATTGGAGTGGATTTCATTGCACCAGTGATGAGTCGAAGAGCCTGGTTTTGCACTCGGTCGAGGGTCTGCAGGTTCGTCTTGGCTGAGGTTAACCCCGCTGTGGAGTCGTACTCGAGGTGGGGCCTGACTGTTCCCTGGTATACTGTCTTCAGTATCTTCTCGTTCGCTCCCCACGTGGTGCCTGCCAGTTTCCTGAGTATGGCCAGCTTGCGCCGGGCCTTCGCCTCTGCCTGTGCAATGTGTGGTTTCCAGGTCTGTCATCTGTCGAAGGTGACACCAAGGTAAGTAGCTTCTTCATCCTCCCTCCGAGGGGTTCCACCAAGCTTGATGGTTCCGGCTTTCTGCTTTGGGGACAATGTGAAGAGGGTGGTGGAGGATTTTGCCTTGTTGACGGAGATGCACCAGTCATCTGCCCATGCGTTCAGCTTGTCTGCCGCTAGCTGCATTCTGTAGGTGGCAGTACTTGCATGCTCCTCCTTACACCAGATCACAAGGTCGTCTGCTTATAGGGCAGCTTTGATTCCCTTGGGCATCTCAGACACCAGATCGTCGATGAAGAGAAGGAAGAGGGTGGGGGAGAGGACTCCGCCTTGCGGGACGCCATGACGAAGGAGGAATTTCTTGCTTTTGGTCTGGACGACGCTGACTCTTGCCCTGCGGTTGAAGAGGTAGGAGTGTATCCACTGGAACATGTTACTGGACACGCCTTTTCTCAGCAGTTTGACAAGCAGCCCATCTTTCCAGACCTTGTCAAAAGCCTTCTGAAGATCAATCCAGGTTACAAATACCAGCTTCTGCTCATGGAAGGCAACTTCAACATCCTGCGCCAAGTATGTGACCTGGTCTTCGGTGCTGCGGAACTGTCGGAAGCCAGCTTGTTCAGGGGCGAGGAGGTTCCTGGATTTTAGGTAACACCTGAGGCGCTCTTTCACAATTCTCTCCAAAGTCTTCACAACACAGCTGGTGAGGCTGATTGGGCGATAGCTGGTGGCCTTCTTTGGATCCTTCCCTTTCTTTAGAATGGGGATCATGATCGCTTCTCGCCAGAGTTGTGGTAGCGATCCTTCTTGCCAGCTGCTGTTGAGGACCTCGAGTAGCTTGTTTTCTGCTGCACTGCCAAGATGGGTTAGCAATTAGCTTCTCGTTGGTGATGCCATCTGGACCAGGAGACTTCTTCGCCTTCAACATTTTGAGAGCTGTATGAAGCTCTTTGTGTGTAATTGGTTGATTCATGGCGTCCGCTGTTGCTTGTTTGGCAGGTCTCTCTCTTTGCTCTCTTCTTGCTTCTCTCTGCTTTTCGGGGCTAACATGGAGATTGCTCTCAGCTGCATAGTTTTCGGCAAATTGGTTTGCAGCATGCTTTCCTGTTAGTATCTTCCCATTTTCTTCTATGGTGATGTTTCCTTTGCTCGTGTTCTCATCGTTCAACTGTTTGGTCAGTTTCCAGAGCTTTCTGCCGTCCTTCTCAAGGTTCAGGGAGCTTGTTTTCTCTTGCCAGCTCCTGCGTCTTGCCTGTAGCTTCTTCTTGAGAAATTTGGCTTTGGCTTCCTGGAGGCGGATGTTGTTTGCCTGTGATGGGTTGACTTCTGCTTCCCTTCTGGCATATGCTAAATCATCGTCCAGTTCCTGCAGTTCATCGCTCCAGTAGGGTTTATAGTCTTTTCTAGCACCTCTGGGTATGGACTCACGCGCTGCTCTGAGGATGCTCATGTTGAGGTCCTTCACCACCATGTTGATGTCTCGACCTTCGACTCGAATGTCTTTGGTGAGTTCGCTGGTGCGGTGTCTAAAGAGGAACCAGTTCGCTCTTTTGTAGTTCCACCGTGGGAAGGTTGCTTCAGCGCAGGACTCCGGCGCCCAAGGTAAAAAAGACTGGCCGATGGTCACTTCCTCCTAGCTGTTCTCCGACCTCTCTGCTGGCTTGCTTGTGCATGTCTTCCGTGCAGAAGGCTAGGTCTGGAGTCGATGTGGTGTGCCATCTTCTGGAGTAGAACGTGGGGCAGTCAATGGGACTGTTCAACAGAATGAGACCGTTGTCGTCCTGCCAGTTCTCCACCTCTTCTCGTCTCCGATCCAAGTGGTCGTATCCCCAACTTTGTGAGTGACTGTTGAAGTCACCCACCTCAATGAAGTTGGAGGCCTTAGTGGGGATGGTGTCAAGGGTGAGTGGTCTGTCGTTGGGGCAGTAGAAGTTGACCAGCTGGAAATCTGCTGTCTTCGTCTGGATCCGAATCACTTGGTACTCGGAGTTCACCATGTGCGTATCAATCAAACAGGCATTGATGTTGTTCCTGATCAGGGTCAGGATTCCTCCCTTGCTTCGATCTGTTCTGTCGGACCTGAAGCACTGGTAGCCTCTCACTTTGAAGAACTTTTGGGGTGTCAGGTGCGTCTCCTGAATACAGCAGATGTTGATGTTTTTCTCATGCAGGATATGCTCCAACTCAATCTTCTTGTTGAGAATGCTTTCTGCGTTCCAGTGTATGACCTGAAAAGGTCGCTGCTGACTGGGATTCTTCCTGGTTGTAGTGGTGCCAGTAGCTCTCCTCCCGCGTCCCCTGGCGCGACAAGACGGACGGGATGGACCTCCAGTAGTTGAGGCTGGGTCCCTTAGAGGCATGGGACCCGACGCTGCTCCACCCTGGAGGGTCCTCTGTGGGCGAGCGCCATTGTCATCAATGATAGTTGGCCGTATAGTCATAATAACGGGTTTGCGTGGATCCGTGGTTTATCAGAATGCGCCGTGCGGCCCGGGTCCTCCGTCTTCAGCATTCGAGGTTTCTGTCGGGGTTACCTCATCCTTGGCTCCTGGTATACGACCTTCCCTGGGAACACAGGGTGGCTAGAGCTTTTTGCGGCTCTTGATCGCATGATAAACCCGTCATTGGACACATGGGGAATTTCAGTGGAGGTAGCAGTGCCACCTGCTACCCCGCCCCGTCCTGGTAAGCTCATCGCCATTTGGTCCGCGACTGCTTGCGCAGCTAACCTCCATATCTGAAGGCCGTTCCCCTATCCGCCACCCGGGGACGCGCTAGGTTGGGGATGGTCGCCCCACTGAAAATCCCACACTGGGTTAAGGAAGTTCAGCATGTCCTAGGGTGTGGGTAGTAATATGGGACCAATACCTGCCAGCAAGAAGAACGGATTCTTTCCAGAATCTGTGGAGAGAACGGAATCCAACGAAGAAAGAAACACGCTGAAAAAAGACAGCTACAACACAATTTATTAATATTTCGACCCAAAATAGACACACAAACAAGCACACAATTTGCTACTTATCTTTTAGTGATGCGAAGATGCAAATCTTTAAGTCGTGAAGTTAAATTGTATTTTCGTATCACTAAAGCAAATTGTGTACTTGTTTATCTTACCCATCTCCTTCTTTGCTGCCTTTGAGCGGAAAAGCTGTATCACACACGTGTAATACAGCTTGGCTGTATCACACGTGAGTGATTCAGCCGTATTGCGTGAACGGCCAAGTGTGCACAACATTGTCCTGTAGAAAGTCTGGTCAAAAAAAGGTATGGGCACACGCGATATTGAAATTTGACCTACTGTCAGCGCACGCGCAATGACATCATTTCACAGTGAGGACTGGCACTCTGGCGTCACGTCACATTACAAAGTAAATTACGTCAAGACCTTTGCCAAAGACACAATGGCGGCTGTGTTGTGACAGGCTAGGCCCGGTGTGTGCTGAAGACCAGCTGACATCGGATTTATGCCAAAAAAAAGGTGAGTAAGAAATAGAATCTTACATTGGTGTTTAGGTGATACTGAGAATCTCACAGGCTCTCGTGGTCTTAAAACCTTATCCTACTAGATTTCGCTCGTAGGATAAGGTTTTAAAAAAACTCGAGTGAGATTGCCAGTATAGTCACCTAATCACCGATGTAAGATTCTATATGTATCATGTATGTCTATTCTGGTTCTTTCACACGCTCTCACTGAGTCGAGTCCTTCGCTGATGCAATGTAGTCTAGGTCACAAGGTTCTCACAAAGAAAGTGTTCACACGGAAAATCTGATCTGAGGGAGTTCAAAATTACCAGATAGGTTCAATTATACTTATTTATGTTCCTTTTGCACATAAAGTGATCGGTTCATAATTACCAGATCAGTTCAGTTATTCCCTTGCACATGTACCCAATGCGCAAAAGGCCATCGGGGAACTTACATACAGTGATCGGGACAAGAAATGACCAGTGACCACAGGGCACACGAAGACGCTGATAATATTTAAAGTGAAATGAATGGTTAATCATTAAAAAGATCAAATTTGCTGGTTGCAGCGCGGCCCTTATTTCCGGCTGGTCGCGTCGAAGAAAGGGCAAGGGCCGGGCAGCGAACTGCGCAGTAAGAGTTACCTACATTGAGTGAAACTGCTTGCCAGCCGTTGACACGTGAGGTGAGCCGGATTAGAAGTCATGCATAAGGTGGACAAAAGAGGAGACGACTGAATTAAGCGGCTACGTGCAGTGGAGTGGCAAACGAGGTGACAACAAAAAGCGCGGGGGGTGGGGGGGGGGGGGATTGGGGCAGGGAGGGGGGGGGCAGGGTTTGGCATGGAACAAAATTGCAAATATCATAGCACAAAATTAACAAATATAGAAATATATACATTAAGTAATGATTTGTTGTGGCCACCGTCTACTTGCAGCGCAGATTTATTGACATGACTAAGCGAACTTGTCACATAGAGCTACGGTAATATATAGCACTTTTTTTTTCTTCAGCCTTCTGACTGAATAAGTGTTGCATGGCTCACGCCTGACTGAACCGGCAAAGCCGGTGAACCGGCGTCCACATAACTAAATCAAAATGCATTGTTTACTTTTGCAAGCATGATGCGCGCAACGAGGTTACTTGATTTTTTAGTGATCGTACTCCAGTTGTGAAAGATTCTACTCAGTGATAAAATATGGATGTGGAGTATTTGTTTACTATTCCAGTATTTCTAGACATACCTCGCGGGCATCTCGCTGTTTGATTCATAGGCATCTTACGCTCCGCAACTGTGATTCAAACCATATGGGCCTGACTAAATGCAAATCCGCTGCGCCACCGCTGCGTGCGCGTCACCGCGTCACAAGCTCAGGTCAGAATACAAGGAGGAAAGGCGAAAGGCACGCGCAGGAGACGATACACTGTGATCCTCCCCCCCCCCCCCCACTCATAGATAGCCTGATTAGATTCCGAAAATCTGATCTTAAAATAATCTGATCTTAGTTGCCCTTTCTGTCATTCTGGACTTGAAGATGAAATGCACTTCCCGATATTTCACCGTGCCTCCCATGGAGGATCTCAAATTTATACCTGCAACCTATCATTCCTATGTAACTTTTAGAACCCCGAATCTGATATTTAATGATTCAATGGCTGTACTCAACCAGTCTAGATACATTGATCATGGCATGACAAATCATAATGCATGATTAATTTTCTACCCTTACTGCACCACAACAGGCACATTTCTTTTGTCAGAAGCTGTGTGCTACTGTACGTTTTATGTGGTTAAATACTCTCAGCTCGGACCAGATTGTAAAGGCACTGTAAAACAACTCGACTGTTGAAAGTGATTAGAGATAAATTCGTTGTTTCCTAGTAAGCAAAAATCTTCGTGCCGACATCGGCCGCAGGATCATGTCTTTTGCTACTGGTGCTAACTGAAAGCAGCGACAAAGCCGTGGATTTTGGTCACATCTTGAATGTCGCGAATAAACTCGGGGTCAGATATTCAATGTCAGTCGCGAATAAACTCGGAGTCACATATCTTGACTGTCGCGAATAAGCTCGAGGCCATATCTTGACTGTCACGAATAAACTTGAGGTCACATCTTGACTGTAGCGAATAAACTTGAGGTCACACCTTGACTGTCGCGAATAAGCTTGACCGCGTCACATATTGACTGTCTCGAATAAGCTTGACATCACATCTTGAATAGTGTTGGGATTAATCTTGAGGCTATGCCTCTCGTTTATTCAGACGACAGTGCTGACGTCTTGAAATAATGTCTTAACACCATACAAACAAAAGGATGTTTGACATGAAAAAAAAGTCATCAAACAACAAACTAAAATACAATTTCGTTCCCAGACAGAATCAGCCAAAAATGTCCAGATATCGACGTACAGTATAACCTCCTCTTTTCCGACAGCTCCAACAAAAGAGCAGATTATGGCGAGAGGGCAGAAAGTAACTCGTATCGACCACACTATGGCGAGAGGATAGAAAGCGAATCGTATCGACCACATTATGGCGAGAGGGCAGAAAGTGACCCGTATCGACCCGGCTGACAAGATGCTCATGAAGACTGACCGGTCATGGCCTGTGATGTACAAGCAGGAAAATGGGCGGACGGTGTCTTCCGATTGGTGGACATGATTAAAGACACCCCTCATTTCCTCGGACGGACTAGTGTGATAACGAAACACGCTTAAAAATGACAGTCACAACATATTTTATCAATATTTCGGGTTACAACACTTTTAAAAAATAGACTTACAAACAAGTTTCAAGACGTCAACACTGTCACCTGAATTTGCAACTTATCTGTTTGAAAGCCGGGGAAGAAGCAGCTGAAGTAAACATATACACAATTTGCAACTTATCTTTTTGTAGGCCGGTGAAGAATTAGCAACTAACCTTGTTTCTTCCCTGGCCTAAGAAAAGATAAATTGCAGATGTCTATATGTCTATTTCGAGAAAACAAGTTTATAATTAATTAATTCGTGACGACCGCCGAAGCTTCTGTTCTTGGGCGGGCGTAGGGTCTTTAGTGCCCTCTTCTCGTTCAGCCACCGGGTGGTGACTACCCAATGCGCAAAACAGACCATCGGGCCCAGCGTCGGCCGCCGTTAGCCCGCGCACGGTCTAACGGCGGCCCGATGGCTTTTGCGCTCTGGGTAAGGCCCGGTGCTAACTGTCCCCGCCGGCAGGATGCAGGACTGTGGCTACCAGCAGGAGAACAAGGCGTTCGAGGTGCGAGGTGTTGTGTGATGATGACCGGTGGTGAGGGTGGAGTAAGGCCTGACTCAGAGGCACACTCCGACGGAGACTTGATTCGCGTTTAGCCTGCGGAGGTGCTTGGTCCAAGGGGTCGAGGCAGAGTGAGGTGCAGTACTCGTTCAGCTTTGTTGGGTTTCTGGTGGAGTCTCTCGCTGTGATGGGGGATAGGGGAGGGGGATGGTGTGGTGGTGGTCTCGTGGCGATGTGAGAGGGGAGGGGGTGGGGGGCAGGTCTGTGGGTGCTGGAGTGGAAGGCTGGCGATAGTCAAGCATCCGAAAACTACAACGAGGAGGGGAAGGGTGATAGTCTTCCAACCTGAGAAAACATAACATCAAAATAATCTGAAACCTGTTCAGTATTAAAATATTTGAACACTACCCAACTGCAATCTATGCCTCTTTTTGACACCACTTTGAATCCATGTTCCTGGGCCATCTAGTTTTTTTTTTTAATTTTTTTATTTTTTTAATTTTGAGTGTAGAATTAACGAAGATTGTAGAAACACAGTCCGCGTCAGCTGGTACTGAACAGGTTACGTCTTTTTTTTTTCTATTTCTTTCCTCTACATAAAATACTTTTACCCCCCCCCCCCACCCCCCGTCCCCATTTTCATGGGGGGGGGGGGGGAGACAGGGCCCACAAGATCCCCCCCCCCCCCCCGGTTTATACGCCACTTGTTTACAGTGTAGCTGTCGCGCCTTTCACCTTCGCTGCCGCCAGGTACCAGGATATAACAGGTCATCACACACGCACAATGGAGACAGTCACCAAGCAAATCAGCCAGGTAAGCAGGCACTCCCCTCGAGCTACCGACATGACGTGCTTCCCCCGCGACTTGTACTTAGTGGGTTTTTTTTTCATACGATTTTGAAATGTGAGCCCATTCACTGCCAGTGATGACGAAACTCAGGTGTAAATAGACTAACAGGAGCAAAGAACATGGGACTAAAAGGAGATAATTCCTCGTGAGTCCGTCGCGACTGCGGGGACTCAGGAGGGTTTATGTCTCTTGCATCTGGTTGGCGTTCTACTTGCCCCGGCAGTTAAAGAGTTTAACAATTTCTCGCTTGGCCGATGGAATTTCAAAGGGTTACATTTATAATCACATTGTCCCCCTTTTTTTCAACTAGACTGCCCGCACAATGTTGTCAGGTATAGGACAGCACAAATGTGTGCTGGTCTGTGATTTTAAACTTACTGCCTTGAGCCGTAGGTCCAAAATGACACACCAGCACACACGGAGATAAGTTCATTGTGTACTGTTCCACTTGTCACATGCCAGCACCCGTGCGTCAGTGAAACGGTGTCCCTCACAGGAGAGCCAATTCCAGTTCAGCAAAAATGTACTTTGGTACGTGTATATGAGATATCCGATCATGGCTGGTGTGTTTTGATGTACTAGAAGTGCCTTTGTGTGCGTGTGTGCGTGTGTGTGTGTGTGTCAGTGTGTGTGTGCGTGCGCGCGTGGTCGTGCGTGCGACTGCGTGCGTGACGCACGGACTCGGACGCACGCACACATACACACACACGCACACGTGTACACGCACAATAGTACACAAAGGCACCTACATCAAAACACACCGGCCATAATCAGATATCTCACATACCTGGGGTCCGTTCTCGTGGGATTCGCTGTTGGTTCGCCCAGCTGAGATTCGCTCATTTAGGGACAGGCTGATTCGCTCTCCTTGTACGACAGGAAAGTTTGGTGCCAAAGGAAACCAAATTATTTCTGCACCAACCTTGAACTATCATGGTCGATTCGTCTCTTGTTGTCGTGCGTCAGGGTCAGTAGCCGTTAGCGACATTACGAGTAAAAGCGGGGTTTCGAGGGAGAGACGCAGGGTATTACCTCCCTTCAAACTATTCACAGTCGAGCAACTCTTAACCAGCTGCTGCAACCAAGAATCTGGACAACTCGGCTGACAGATCAGTCCCCACAGTTGGAAACAATGCCCGCCCCCCCCTGGGCGAACAAACTGTGTTTTGATTAGTTGCCAGATCAGATCAAATGAGGTTTTGTCTCAAACAGTCAACACACACTATCCTCGGCGGGTCGTGAGAACACACACTTTTGATTCCCCGCTTCCCCATCCACCGGCTCGCCTTGTTCCAACACAATGGGATGATTTGGTCGGGATGCCGATTGCTAGACAATGAAATGGACACGAAAAACAAATTCGACTCACTATCTAACCATGCAAAATGACATTACGAGCCCTAAACAAATGCAAAATATTTGCTCCACGTAGAAATACACGAGGTTCAGTTTAAAACTCTGTTTAACTAATTCACCACCAAGGCCGCATTTCCCAAATTTTGGACGTGTCACTTTACAACTATGTACCATTTGCAGGAGATGGATCGACCATGATAATTCAAGAGTAGTGCCAGATTAGCTTGGTGCCTGGTAGTGCCAGATTAGCTTGGCGCCACCAGGCACCAAGCTAATCTGGCACTACCCTTGAAATATCATAGTCGATCCATCTCCTGCTGTGGGGTGTTGGGGTTAAATCTGTAATTTAGTTTGTAATGTTGTTTCTATTCCCGTCCGTAATTGATTAACTTGTCTCTTTCGGCGTTATTAAACAATAATAATAAAATAACACGTTGGTAAACAGAAAAAAACTAGGGAGCAAACAATTAACACTCTGAAAAACAAGAGAATACGTATAATAGTCCACATTTTGCAAGCAAGCAATCGAGCAGCTGTCCCCCCCAAGGATTTATGAACGACGGAAAACTGATTTGTGCAAAATATTCAAGCATTAAATTGCGTCGTGCGAGGTATTGACAAACCTCCACACCTTTCTTGCAGTGAAACTCGCTACTAAAGTATAATATCAATGCAGAAATGCGTCCTCAGCATTCAGCCTTCTAAGTCAGCAAAGTGCAACTTGAACATAATTATGTAGTAGGTATTTATAAACAGACATTTGTGAGGAGACATTTCCACCACTTTGGAATGCATTCTGATCTAGCATTTTGTAGATTATTGTAAACCATCAGTATGTCTCTCACTTACCTGTGGCCGGATATCGCAAAATAAGCAGGCGTAACACCAAAGGCGCCCATCACAGTGATGTAATACATTCTAGAGGTCACGTTTACGCCGGAAGACTCCTAGCAAGTAACGAGATCCAAGTCACGGCGGATAATCAACTTGTGCCATAACCAGCTTGTGCCATAACCAGCTTGTGCCATAAGCAACTTGTGTCATAACCAGCTTGTGCCATAAGCAACTTGTGCCATAACAGCTTGTGCCATAACAGCTTGTGCCATAAGCATAGACAACGGGCCAAATATCCCCAAGAGGCATAGATCATCAAGAGCCCTCCAGGCCAGGCCTATGAGGATCTATGCCTCTTTGAGATGTTTGGAGTGTGTTTATGTTTATGGTACAAGATGGTTATCCGCCGTTTGTTGCTGGGAGTCGTTCTTTGTAAACAATACCTTACTAATACTTCGCTTTTTTGAATGAGTCATCACACGCAAGGTACAAGCCCACTCAGTGCGCTCGAGTTTTCACGCTAAGAAACCATCGGTACTGCATCAGCGTGTCGGGCGCCTTTGGTTGTACATACACCTTAACTATCTGTTACATGTGATGAAAAGCAAAGTTCGATCGCTTGCAAAGCAATATGAATATGTTTATGTAACATTTTATGAAAACCGGCTCCAGCTGTGAAACTGGATGAGTCGAACAATAGAGTAGACATCTAAACGGAAAAGTGCCCCCCTCCCCCCCCTCCCTCCCACCCCCCCCCCCCCCCCCGCGACACAAAAAGCACCAAAACAAAACAAAACAAAAAACCCAACAACAAACAAACAAACAAAACCCTAGATGTGCAAGGAACATGGATTCAAAGTGTTGTCAGCAAGATGCACAGATCCTCATGAGCCCCTGCAACTGCGGGGGCTCATGAGGATCTATACCTCTTGCAGTTGAGTGGTGTTTAAATTGTATCGGCACTGAACGGGTTAATAGTGTTTGTTTATCACACACAGTATGCGTACGAAGCCGGCGGGCGTGCGTTGTGGGGGTGGGGGAAGGGGTGTGGGGTGGGGTAGCGGGGAGTGGGTGGGGGTGGCGAGCAAGCTGCGGCTGATTACAGACACACACCTTCAGTATCGATCGGGTCACGGTTGTTACAACCAGCCTCATATGCCCTGCCTTGTACACAAAACATAGATGCTCAAGGGCCCTCTGCAGACATAGGCATTATTCGGAAGTCAGAAGTACGTCAACATTATACGGCGTGTTTCGAGGAAACCAGTGGATTAAAAACCCGGACAAACATGCGATATCGCATGTTTGTTCGGGCTTTTATTGCCGCTTGGTTTCGTCGAAAGACCTACACTTTTGACCTACTTCTGATTTCGTCTATTGACCATTGCATCTGCAAAAGGCACAGATCCTCATCGGCCCATTCTTGCCGCAGCCTCTGTGAGGATCTATGCTTTTTGAAGGGCTGTATTTCGGAGGACTTTTCGTGCCATGGCAACATTAACCCATCACACCCTGAGGCTGATTAAAAAAAAAAAAAATTGCTTATTGCCCTATGAAGGCCATTACAGATTCCGCGGAGACATCATCCATTTTAGTTCAAGGGTGGTGCCAGAATAGCTTGGCGCCTATTCTGGCACCACCCTTGAACTGTCATAGTCAAATTAATTTCAAGCAGTAATGTATCAGGATGAAAAGGGTTAATTAAATTATGTTTACGTTTACGTGTTATTGTGTGTGATCTCCCTCTGAAGCCTGCAGGATATTGTGAGGATGTTGTGATGACAGCCCAATGATCTGTCTCATTAAATTTAAGTCTGTGTTTCTCTCGGTTTGATCCATACTAGCAAGGAGAATATTTATGCGTACACTTTGCCTGGTCTTAAAGGCGCTCGCGTCACCTTCATATATTTACAATGTTACGTGTTTGTTTGTTTGTTGTTTCATCAACCGCCGAAGCCGCTGCAAAAACTTAATTTCCCTGGCAGACACAATAAGGTCAGCAAAACTTAATCAGTTCACGTGACCAACTGCATCATATCTTCCACTCAACCTGCCAGAATGCTTTGGGGTTTTCCCGTGCTGTCAGTTTCAGATGTATGTCACAGGACGTGCGCAGGTCACTAGGCCATAGTTAGTGCAGGAAACGCAGAGGTTGTTGTGTTGCTTAAAAAATAATTACAAACATAATCCCATAGTAAAAACATTTAATATGAATATGTCTAATTACGCCGGTAATATATGAATAACAAAAACAACAACAAAGCTTCGCTTTGACTTTCGGGTCACTATGCAAGGTCAATTCCCTATCTGCGTCATTCTATGTTCGCTAGATATGAAGGAACTAGGCTAATACAAGCTCAACGTAAGCTTGTACTGTGCGCGTGCGGGTTGGCGGAAGCAACCCGCGAAAACATTGTGTCAAGTGATTCGAGCGCCGGTGATTTTTGTCAGCATGGAAATGACAGTTCCAGCCTTCACGGACTCACATGGACACCATGTTGGGGGTGTACGTTTAACCCAATTAACCCCAAGGCCGCATTTCCCACATTTTAGAGGTGTCACTTAACGTCTAGGTACCAGTTCCAGGAGATGGATCGACCATGATAATTCAAGGATAGTGCCTGATGGCGTCTACCTGATCTGGCACTTCCCTTGAATTATCATGGTCGAGCCAATTCGTCGTGCGCATCGGGGCTGAATGTGTTAATCGTCTCCGCATATCCTACCTGCAGGTCACTATGCTGGTAAATGTTGTGGCATGCTCTTTGCTGTCGTGCATCACCTCATAATATCACCTGGCCAGTGGCCACGCAGCCTTCCAAACCTCAGTCAAAAGGACAATTTAAGCCCTGTGGATCAGCCTGTCGATCTGTTTACCTCAGGCGGAGGAGGTGATAGGTCGTGACGTTGTGTCATCTGGGAACCCGAAGAAACACAGCCAGGCCAACGTATCATTTGAAGGGTGTGTGTGGGGTGGGGTGGGGTGGGGTGGGGGTGGTGGTGGTGGTGGTGGGGGGGGGGGGGCAGATGGGGAGGTATGTCCTAAAATGGTGATGCACGATTGTCGGTTTTTTTTTCCAGTTCTCGTGATTTGTGATTACAAATTTTTCATCCTCGTGATCCGTGATGAAAGTATTCGTAGTAAAACGTGAAAGCTAAAAAGACATTCGTGATTCGATCCTGAAAACGTCCCGGTTTCGTAAAACGTGAAAAGTCTATTGCTACACTGTTCATTCCATTCCGTCTGAACGCACCCTCCCACCCACCCACCCCCCCCCCCCCCCCCGCCCCTCTCCCCGTCGTTTGATTTTCGGGCACTGAGGAGGGTGTGAAAGCTGTCCCTTTACCGTCCCCAACCCGCCGCCCCCTCCCCCTCCCCCTCCCATGCCTATTTGTTCGATTTTCGGCCAGTGGAAAGAGGCTATGCGTATGAGAGCTGTATAGTCCGCTTGTGCTAAGCTTGTCTCGTGTTTTTTTTGCAGATACCTTTTGATCGCAAATGATTTTAAGACAGCTCTAGAGCAAGCGATGATAACCAAACTTTGACCTATTTCATATTTAATTTCCGTTTAGTTCTGACAACAATGGTTTAACCCTTGCCCTCGGCAAATTTTGAAGTTGAAATAACCTATTTATTTCTGCTTAAATACTCATAAATACGGACAGATTTATTCCTGTATGTACCCACTCCATAAAATTTCCCCTTCTTTGACACATGTACTGATATATTGTATTACAAGCAAATTAAATATTCATGAACTTGCTCGATATGCTTTCCTTCCCAAAATCCCTTGCAGATCAAAGACTCAATCTTGATGCTTGCCTCTGTCCGCAATGCAAAAACGCTAAATATGCTCATACTGTCACATTAGCAAGCTCATTGTGCTCTCTAGTAATGAAATACTTCTTAGTGTGTACGTTCGCTCGAAATTACATTCCCCTTTACACACACATAAACGGAGACTGAATAGATAGCAGCAAACACTGACTACACGAATCGAATCGCCACAATATTGAGATAGACGACACTGATGCCTAGTGCTAGTGACACCTTAGAAAAGGACTAAATAAACAAACCTGCTGGCATTTCCCGTCATTATCCGTGTTCTAACTACAAGCAGACTTTACTCAACAACACGCACGATTATAGAAAGCACTGGTGTCTACACAGTCAAACAAAATCTCCGACAGTCCAATACGGGGCACACAGTCAGGTCAGAGGCAAACACACATCGGAAGTGTCACACCCAGGTTCATAAATACACATAGTTATTAATGTCTGTGTTCGCACATAAGGCAGCTTAACCGCCTGTTTTCTCCAACATAGCAGGCGTGCGAGAGAGAATTTGCGCGATGAAACATGTTCAGCAGTTCGTTCTGTATGTTTGAAGCATACATTTGGTGTTGGACGGTAAAGTTCCCTTCAGCCTATGTGTTTGTAAACTTTACGTCACGACACCTCCTTTGAAACATTTAACGGAAAAGTATGACTTGAACTCCAGACTATGCGGGCCCTAGATTGTCAAAGAGTTTTGTGGTGACGTGATTTAGTTTAGGACGTGTAGTACACACAGTGCCACTGTCAGTGGCGTTGAAGGGGTAAAATTTGCTATGTTTCAGCGCAAATCTAAAAAAAACCCTGAAAATATCCAGCGAAAATCTACACAGCTTCAGTGAACCTGGGCGTAAATCTACCCAGCGTAAATGTGTGCTGTCGCTATTCCATTGAGATATTTTTATTTGAATAAATTCAAGCCTTTGTCGAGTTATGCTGGGTGGAATCATGCTGTGAAGAGTCACGCTGAGTTTATTTAGTTCTAAAAATAAATGGAAAATCAGAGAAACACATTTGCACTGGGTAGATGTACGCCTAGGTGGATTTGCGCTGAGTACACTTCGGTTAGTAGCGTCAAGCTGGGAAGTCCAAATATAGCGAAATTGACCACTTCAGCACCAATGGCGGTAAACAGAAGGACTCTGGTAAAGTTTTGTTTTGTACTGGGTACATACATTATATTGAGCAACATTTTGCTTGATATAGTGCCGATGAACAGACAGAGGTGATTACTTGACCCGAATGAAATGTCCTCGTCTTACGTCTCGGACTTTTTGATTCGGGTCTCGTAATCACACCTGCCTGTTATCGGCACTGTATCAAACACTGAGGCCTGAAAAGGATAATTACATTTCATCTTTGAAGTAGGCCAGCTTCGTGACCTTCTGCAGGTAGTGACTAAACTTTCAGTTGGGGTTGAAGCCAGCCAGATTATAATATAATTAGATTCAAGTTTGTGATGACTTTTTGTTTTTAGTAATGTCCTAAAATATGTCTTGTTCAAACATTATTTGGAGAAAAACAACAACAACAAATAAACACGAGGCAAACTTAGCGCAAACGAATAACACAGAGAAGAAAGAAACACGCTTAGAAAAGACAGTTACAACACAATTGTGTTGCAACTGTCTTTTCTAAGCGCGTTCCTTTCTTCACTGGGCTATTCTCTACATTTTACACGCTTAGCAGTCACCTTGTTGGTCTGGATCAGCGCAAACGGACTATCGTCTCTTTGCACCATCTCTTCCCCATCGTGAAACGTGAATGCTTTTATTTTGAATTTGTGTTTCGTGAATCGCAAAACAAAGCGCTGTCGATGTGTAATATTACCTCCTTACCCCCATCACCCCTTACCTCCCTCGCCCCATCACCCCCTACCTCCCTCCTCTCATAACCCCCTACCCTCTTCTCATCATGCCGCCCACTGTTTACGCATTTGGCGGCAGTCGAACGAACCAACACTCACGTCACCAAAATTCGCAGCGCCAACTTTCCACTCAATCCCTCGCCGACAGGCGGTCTGTATAGACAGACGCACGCACCGCTGTCACCGCGTGGAGGAAGACTGATATGGCAGGATTCACTGTACTCTGTTAGAAACTGCAGTCACCGAAGGAACAGACGGCCAATAGATGAATGTCTACTGAATGAATGAGACGCGTGAACACACATTGATAAAGATAAGTTGTACCGTTTTACTGTGCCCATTCGCTTTGACTGCAAAGTGCTCATCGTAACGCAGACGACATATCGACAGCAGCAGACACATCCGCAGTAGGAGCAGACGACAAACCGGCAGCCATACGACCGCAGCAACACCAAAGGCGCGTGGTTAGGGTGTCTCGTGCCATTTCGCTTGCCGTGACTGAAGGTCTGGCTGTTCGATAGGTGCGGCAAATGTGTTGTGTGTTTGTTTTCCTGGAGGTCACTGTGTGTTTGTGGTACACGCGGCTTGCTACCAGGGACTGTGAGATGAGCGCCTATGTCTAGAGATGTCCGCGATAAAACGGCGCGGAAAGGTGGCGGAGACATCGTGGACGGTGGTCACAACAACTGTAAGCGAAACATGGTCACCGGCTGGCACTCCAAGCTGGACAAAAGGTAAGACAGAGACATCACGTCGGCAGCGTCATTTCGTTTCCTAACCCGGCGAGTTCAGTAACGCAATCTATGCCGATAGGCAGCTATGCTTGGAGCTTGATATACGGAACTCGGTTGGGAAAAGAAATTTCGCTGCCGGCCCCCCCCCCTCCACCGGGCCGCCCCCTCCCCCCCCCCCACCGCCACCCCTCCACCCCCTCCTACCGCCCCCTTCACCCTCCCCCCCCCCCACACACACCTATGTTACACTGATTTATACCATCGCCACTGTTACACCAAAATACCAAAATCCACACAAAGCCAAACCAACAGGTGTATCTCAGAAAAAACACACGCGATTCTTATGTAAGAAAATTGTAATTCAGAATAGAAGTTGTCTGAGTGGTAGAGAATAAATTTGTCTACAATCCATTGTACCTTTTGTACTGAGAAAAACATGATGTAGCTCCTTACTGACAGTGACATAACACCTTACCGCAATGAATGACTTTTCTTACCAAACTTTTAAAATCAGTCAGGATTATCCAACCAATACATGTAGACAGAGAAGAGAAATCACAACAGTTCAGCAGATGTACATGTTCTGACTCGCTGTGCTGATGGTCGTGCTTTAGCTTGGGTTGGGACTGACGCCAGATGATAGAAAAGACATGCACCCAACAGCCCAACATTTAACCCTAGGACCGTACCTTGTGGATGTGATGTGGGTTCTCATGAAGAGAAGAGCTACGTCTGTCCATGAGCAGCATCAAATAAATATTATCTAGTGGAATTCTGTCACCAGCTCATGGAACTGTTTCCACATTGGTAGATAACCATGCAAGTCGCACGATTTTTATTTTTTTATTTATTTATATATATTTTTTATTCCATTGTAAATTGAAAGCCAAGAAGCCCTGCCGTCCAATAATTCGAATTCATACAAAATAAGGACAGCAAGAGGCATAGAACCTCATGAGTCAGTCCCCGTGATAGCAGGGGCTCATGAGGTTCTGTGCCTCTTGCATTTGGGTGGTTCTGCCCCGGGTGTTTCGGCAGTCAAGGGGTTAACATGTGATATCACTGATGAGTCACTGTCACTTTCAGCATCAGTGCTTTGCGTGCATTGAAGTGCACACAATGAGAACAATAAGTTGAAATCTGGCCTCTTAGAGGTTTGTTTGATAAACGTCTTGTTCTCAGACTTCAAAGTGCAGACCAACAACACGTGCAAATGAAAACGTGCATAAAAACGAATGCACAACCTCGGAATTACGTTTACGGAAACAAAACAAGAGAAAAACTACTGGTCTCACGTAGCAGACAATCTTCTCCTAGCGATCGATTATGCTGACTTCTGTAATCATTTTTGTTCAATTTTGAGTGTCACTTCAGAAAATTATAGTGCGTCCCGGGCAAGCACAGTGTGGATTGCAGTACGTCCTAATGTTTTTGATTATTGCGTGTCATATGCACGCGTGTGTTATCAGGAGTTCTGCACGGTCACTAATCTTATGTATCGATGGTTCTACAGTTTCAGCCTATATTTCCAACCACGATCAGCTAGAAAATCAATGCGTTTTAAACATACACTAAATGTAATGTTTACTGACTTGGTCGCAAACTTGTTTCCCTCCTCTCCTCCACCCCCCCTCACCCCCCCCCCCCCCAAATCCCATACCACCCCACCCCCGCCGTTATTTGGTCTAACGTTACAACGTTAAATTAGGCAGGGATATTTTGTCAACCAATTGCTGATTTTGGCAGAGCAATCATGATATCTCTAGAGTAGAGTAGAGTAGTGTGACTCCTTTGCAGGTGTCCAGCTAATCTGGACTACAATTGAACTGTCATGGTTTCAATTATGGTGACTGCAAAGAGCCTTTGGCAATGTCTTTCCGTGTCTGTGACTTCACATGGATACACCTACCGTGTTGGTCTGCCGGGGACGTTTTCAGATGATCCTTAAACCGAAAATTACTCTGTAGCGCACACAGCTACAGTGCCATAGGAAGATTTTTAATCCCTTCACTGTCGTAAAGGTAAACACTACACAGCTGCAAAAGGCATAGATCTTCATGAGCCCCCGCAGTTTCGGGAGCTCATAAGGATCTATGTCTTTTGCTGAAACCAATTTGTATCCATGTTCCTGGGACGGTTGTGGTGTTTGGTCGTTGAATGTACGAAGATTTCAGAAACACAATCTGCGTCCACTGGTAGAGAAGGAGTTAAGACAATGTTTAAATTAAAGCAAACTCTAAAAACAAGAAAGCGGAAAATGGGGGTGGAAGGAGGGTTGGCGTGAAGGCGACTGTGGGGTCATGAGGATCTATGCCTCTTGCCGAGACCGGTTTGTAAATTGTTCATTGAACGGCTTTCTTTTTTGGTCGTTGGATGAGCGAAGTTTTCAGAGACAAAATATGCGTCCAGTGGCAGAGAGGGGGTTAAAATGATAGTTATTGCTCAGAATGTGAAAGGGCTCAGCCACGTGATCAAAATCGTCTGCACTGAAAATGTGGTTATTAATGTATTTTCTGGTTGCTCAGTACTAATTGCTTTTCAGTACGCTTTGTGCACATGATGACTGTCGAATGTCGCTCACAAACCAGATAGGTGAGGCTAGCGCTGGCAGAATTGTACACAAAAAATGGGGCGGTCCGTGGCGCAGTGGTTAAGGCGCCTGCCACCAATGCCAAAGGTGCGTGGTTCGATACCGGGTTCCGGCGTTGGACTTTTCTCCTCTGGTAAGTGTCACCGTTAATTCGGGCGGACCGTCGGGGGTTCTTTCTCCGGGTACTCCGGTTCTTCCACCCCCCCCCCACCCCCCCACTCTTTGGTACCGGTCTCAGGCCACTTTACAAATTTCAAATACAAGCGATCAAAAATCTCTGTAACTTCAGTAGCTGACTGGCCCTTCGTTTGTCTTGTACTGTGTTTGTCTTAAATGGCGTAAATCCGTGTCTGTTTCGTGAGTGTGTGTGTTGGGTTTCAGGCGCGGCGCTTTGAGTCGATTTCCCCAAAATTGAGAAAAAGCGCCTATATAATAACGGTATTATTATTATTATTATGAATCACTCAGCGCTGGACAGACAAACAGTTAGATCCCCTGCCCCCGCCTATTAGGCACCCAATCGCCAGCCCACAGAGAAATACGCAGGTATAGAACAAGACGATCATCTGCATCCTTAAAAGATTCATCAGGTCTCGCTTATAACCCATGTCTTTCTCCGGAACTTAGGAAGTAGGCAGGGGAAACATACATACACATATACGAACGTGCACTACTATATGTGGTCAGGTAAATACCCTGATTTCCCACAGTAGATGCACAGAACATTACACAACAATGTAACGATACAAATTTGCCTCGAGTTATAGATACTCACAAACCAGATAGGTGAGGCTAGCGCTGGCAGAATTGTACACAAAACCAACTCAGCGCTGGAGAGACAAACAGTTAGATCCCCTGCCCCCGCATCTGTTGAATGTCGCTTTGGTTTCTGGATAATAAATTACAGTTTCTCTCGATTTATGGCGGTAGAGTAGATGTTCTATGGGTTTTAATTAACAGATTCAGACCAGACATACTACAAGATTGATCGTGATAGTTGAAATAACTTGGCGCCTCTAGGTGCCAAGCTATTTTTTTTTCTAGCACCACCCATGAAGTATCATGATCGCCTAACAGGGATTTCACTCTTTGGTTGTTCATAATCATCGCGATAAAAGTCGCTACCGACAGCCAAAGGATCAATCTTCATAGTCCTTAAATTTGGGGATTTTGTCCTTCGGGCGCGATGCTGTAATGGCGTTTCCCTCTTTTTAGGAGACAGACAAAATATGGCGTGGAAATCTCAGACTCAGAACTCCAGTCACATTCAGGAAATGCGATGATTTGTGGAAAGCATTTGGAAGCCGTGAGTATATTAGGTCCGGTCAGCGTAGGACAGGCTGATAACATCTGATTAAGAGTACACTTAGCACGGATCTAAACGTCTCCCCGGACACTTCTTTACTTGGGCCTCTTTCACTTTCAGGGCCAGCTGTGAGAGATATGTTGTCTGCTAGTCCGATTAGTGTCAGTTGACGCAGACTGGGTTTCTGCAATCTTCGTTAATTAAACACACAAAAACTAGCTGTCCCAGGAACATGGATTCAAAGTGGTGTCAGTAGGAGGCATAGATCCTCACGAGCCCCCGCAACAGGGGGGGGGGGGGTGTGTGTGTGTGTGTGTGTGTGTGTGTGGGGGGGGGTCATGAGGATCCGTACCTCTTGTAGTTGGGTGGTGTCCAGAGTTTATCGGCACTAAATGGGTTAAAGCTTTGTGACAGCCGACCAGGCTATAATTGCTGGAGCAGCCACAGGCTGTCCTTCCTCACTTGATGCCAAACCAATGCGGAGGCAGTACTAATCATCGTCGATATTGCTGATTGAACTTGGCAAAGGACTACTTTGCTGGTGACTTGAAATGTGAATCAAGGCCGGCTCTGAGAGTGAGAGATCTGTCTGTGCTGATACCATCGTCTGGGAGTTGCTTGCTGGCCTCTAGAATCTGATTGTTATTCCGCGCACGTTGCTCTGGTCCACAGGGTCTTCGATTTAACCCCTTGACTGCCGAGAAAAAGAGGCCACGATTGAACTGCAAGAGGCATAGATCCTCATGAGCCCCCGCAGTTGCGGGGGCTCATGAGGATCTATGCCTCTTGCTGACACCACTTTGACTGTATGTTCCTGGGACAGCTGGGGCTCTTTGACGTTGAATTAACGCAGATTGCAGTGGGGGAGTCATTCTCCAGTACTCGTAGTGAAAAGGTGGAAACAGACCCATTTTTAAAAATTATTCATAGAAACCTAAGACTAGTTCCATTTTAAAGGTAACTGCAATACCTATCTGAATATGAAAACGATAAATCAGCAACATTGACGCTTTGGACACAAACTTCATTCCAAATAGGGGACCCCCATGCTGGTAACCTGCATGATGTCGTGACACAAAACCATTATAATGACCAGTTGAAATAACTTTTGTTGCAAAACAACTAATACCATAATTAAGTAACTCTTATTACTACCCATATAAATAATTTTAAGAGGAAATTTGCGAGACTCGAAAGTATGATAGATGTGAGGCAAGAAATTGTGTGACGCTATGCGCAGGTTACCACTCCTTTAATTTGTTTTACTGTGAAATTGATTTTTATTAAAATCAGTAAAAGACACTAGTAACATGTTTTTTACATGAAGACAAATGAAATAACAACAATAGGACAAAATTAATTTCATTCTGTGATGAATTTTAAGCAATAACCTGAAAATGGTAACCTGCATGATGCGCGTCACCAGTGCATGAAAATTACCAAAAATGAGGGCAAAGCAAAAAAAGAAAAATGCAATAGTAGGTGAGATGAAATAAAAGTGTCAAGCAAACACACACACAAACAATCTGTGTTGGTTTTTCTTTTTAAATAACACATAGGCTACAAACACGACGCTGATAGCTGTTTCCGAACTACCTGCATGACATATGACACCGAGTGATAAACGTAAACACAACGCGAATGATCGAGCAGAACCGCACTGCCGAAAAAATTTTGCGGTAATTTGCGCACATGGGAAAATGTGTGTGTGACACTTCATTGATCTTGGTCTACAAAACCAAGTCACATGACTATTTCCCGCAAAACGTCATCAGGGTTTGTGCAGTGTTTGAAAATAAACCTTCCAGTACCTTTCGGACCTCACAATTTTATCGCGGTCTTAAAATATGAATAAAAAACAAACGCTGGTCATTTGCGTGATGTCTGTGACGTCATAATCAAAACAAGCCATCTACAACCTCCTGCAGTATCTGTATTCTTATAATTATAAATCATAAAAAATATGTGTATTTCATGAGATTTTCAGGTAGGACTAAAGTTTTCTTTGTTTCATTACTTTGTCGTCTGCTTCACCTTTTTTTAAAGACCGTGCGTATGTGACGCCTCTGGTGCGCAAATTACCCCCAATTTCAAACCCAAATTTCACAGCAGAAACAAATGAAATTGATGTTTTTCAACATTCTGCTGCTTTACTAAACTATCGATAATCACATGCAAATAAATGAGGGTTGATAGTGTTGGTGTTGAAATATGGATCGATAATATAGCAGGGGCAAGGTTTTCCAATTCGTCGGCGCCATTTTGAGCATAATAATCGTAATTTAAATACAATTAAAAATACTAATAATTGAATTTTTTTTAAGCTACTGATTTTCCAGATACAATAACATTAGTAAATCACAAGACTGGTTAGATTTTTCCAAAACAAAATTTGTATGTATTAATATTTGGGGTTTTGAATGCTGTGACCCCCTCATCACTACGAGTACTGGAGAATGACTCTACTAGAAACACAGTCTGCCTCCACTGGCAGGGAAGTGTTAAAACTACGATATTTGAGGATGTAGAAAAGGACACTCTCATCTTGGAAGACGCGTAGATTCTCATAAGCCTTTTCCTCTAAGTGGCCCATGAAAATCTCTGCCTGTTAGACTTGGGAAGATCGGACTGGTTGAAGGAATGGACAGCGGTTTCTCGTTATGCCAGGATGTTTCTCGATCCCATTACAGACCGGCGGCGTTTGCTTGACTTCTAGCTTCTGAGTCCGTAATTAACTTACTCGCCAGTGTTTGCTTGATATGACAAGTTTTACTCGATGCCATGATTTGCTTAGGGTTGGCCTAGTTCTCTAAACGTTAGCCCAGTGCCTTTCTTGGTTTTCCCAAAGACAGAACTTCTACTGACGCGACCTTTAGGAGCTAATCCCCAAGCTGCAACCAGCTAACGTTCTTACGCCCCCAGAATTTCACAGGAGAGTACAACCACAGCCTTAAATCACAACGACTTCCTCTGTATAAGGCGCAGTGCCGGGAGTAAATAGGGCGGATTCCTGCCACTGTGCGAGAGTCAGAGGGGTATAGAGAGTGTAAGGAGTATAGATGGTCTTGAGACCCAGCTTCCGTAGAGGCTCATGAGATCCTACATCTCTTACAAGAACTGTTTGTAGAAGTAACAAACATTTTATACCTGCCGTTTTGTCGATCCTGTATTGTTCTGAGGCGGTAATACTTAGCTATGGAACCTCCCAAATTGTCGCATCCCAGTTCTCCTCGCATATTTTCTTTGACCCGATGTTGAAAAATGTGGGACGCTTGTTGGGGTTGTGTTACATTTTATCGAACAAAATGGACACTCTTTCAATGGGCATGCATGTTTTTGAACGGAAACCAGAATCCTATTTGATCTATGTACTAGTTTGCTGCTGTCAGTCAGTCCTAGCCATACAGTTCTAACTTCCAGCCAGTTCAGTTCACCGAAACAAACGAAAGCCACTCTTAGACGTCTAGAAATCCAAAATGAATATTTTCAAGAAGATAGGATGGAAGTTAGTTTTACACGTTTACACTTACAGTACGGGTAAAGACACACTCGAAATCTGTAGAGATAAGACACGTCAGGATGCCATTGTATTACTCAAAACGTAGAACAATCGTCTATCTAACAACGGGACAAAATTTCCTTTAAGATTTTTCTTGATATGATGCAGCATAATACTGTTAGTGAGGTTTTTGATCACTTAAAAAAAAAATATTGCATGCCTGTATCACGTCAAAGGAAGTGCCCAATTCAAACTCATTTATTTCGCGTCTTCGATGGCTTAAGCATGTTCTTAATTAAACAAACTTTAGTTCGCGAACTCTGACGAACTACAGTTCACGATCTCGGACGAACCAGGTTGGTTCTTAACTGGACGATCTAAAGATACGGCGAACCTAGTTCGAAGTAGTTCACGAACCTCGGCAAACCATGGTTCGCTGTCGGAAAAGGTTCGCTCAAGGGCTGGCTTAACTGGGCGAGACAAACCCGAACCATGTCTCGGCGAGACACCCGAGACAGTCAATGCGAGATACCCGTTCCACCCGTTTATAAAGCAAACAAAGGCGAACCTTTTCTCTAATTGGTCAAAACTTTTACCCTCTTCTGCGTTGGAGATAAGAAGACAGTCACCGATACAAACAAATATGGCGGACGGTGATATTTCACTCGTGCGAAGAACAAGACCTATTTTTATTGATTTGTGGGAGGCGCAACGCTGTTTGTGGGGTCGCTACTGCAAGGAGTACAAAAACAAACATCGTTCAAATCGCGAAGCGGCATAGCGGCAGCTATTTTGAACACCTTCGCAGACAGTAAGTACGCCAAATCACGCACTTCAGTTCACTAAGAAAGAGAACCATGGCAAACCTGGTTTGCTGAAGTTCGCCTAGATTTGTTCAACCTCAATTAAGAAACAAACCAAAAGATCGCCGATCTTCTCCGATCTAGGTTTGCCGATCAATAGTTCGTCTAATTAAGAACAGCACTTAGGCTGACTAAACTGACATGCCACGTGTTAGTACATGTTTTACGAAAAACTTCGCACGGGCATGTCAGTATCCACAAGATGATTTTACAATTATTTCAGAAACGATAATATAAATTAGCAAATTATGATAGAATATGTCAGCCAAGTACAGTTTCAATATACATAAACAGGGGCGGATCTGGTTGGGGGTGGGGGTGCGGGGGAGGTTCCAGGCGTTCCGGAACCACCCCACCCAGGCTAAACATTTTTGAAATGCGGTGTCAAAGTTCCTTGCTTGGAGTCCCCCCCCCCCCCACCCCCGCTTTTCGATATTTCGGCGGGGTGCACGAGGTTCTCACCTCCTCCCACCCAGTCCCCGGTGTATAATCAAAATCCGCGAGCTCAGGTCAATCTGAGTTAGGCTGTTTGGCGCAATAATGACCTTTCTAAGTCTGTCGTGGCTGTTTTTCTCTCTTCACACAAGTGTATGGTGTAAGGATGCAGACAAGAAAGACTTAAAAAAAAAACCTATACCTGTGTTGTTTAAACGGCTATAACATATGTTAGGAAAGCTCGGGCGCTATATGCGTTGTGTCTAATGTAGGTCTGGAACCCTAGGGAACTTATACAAATCATTTCTTGAGCTCCTGCACGGGTTTGAAATAGTGAGGCTTATATAAGACAACCTCCGTTCAGTGCCAGTTGACACAGAATGCGTTTCTGCAATCTTCCATAAGTCAACACAAAATATAGCTCGGCCCCAGAAACATGGATTCAAAGTTGTGTCAACAAGCGGCATGGATCCTTATGAGCCCCCGCCACTTTTGGCACCGAACTGGTTAAGGTAAGAAAATGCCAAGGAAAGTACTAAATAAATCCGCCTATTCACAGTCGTAGGCTTTGTCGTGTTAATCTGACACTACCCTTGAATTAGGCATGGTCGATTCATCTCCTGCAACTGGTGCATAGTCGTTAGATGACGCTTCCCAAATTACGGCAGTGGGGCTGAATGAGTTTTATTATAATCATCGCCATTACTGTCTTCATCGCCATTAGCAGCAAGAACTTACTGTCTTCATCGCCGATTAACACGCAGTTATCATCTCTCTCTCTCTCTCTCTCTCTCTCTCTCTCTCTCTCTCTCTCTCTCTCTCTCTCTCTCTCTCTTTCTTTGTGTAATTTGTACTATTAGTATTACAATTATTATCCTGTGTTTGTAGTGTAGCAACGGCAAGTATGAAAAATGGCACACGTGCTAATTACTTCATCCGTTGAGAAATAAAGTTTCATTTCATTTCATAAAGTTTCATTTCATTTCTCTCTCTCTCTCTCTCTCTCTCTCTCTCTCTCTCTCTCTCTCTCTCTCTCTCTCTCTCTCTCTCTCTCTCTCTCTCTCTCATATGCTACTTCCGGTCATGTCTACTGAAGCGACTTCTGCTCTTCCTCCTTTTCTCAGCGAACTTTTAGGACATAGATTTACCGTGGTAGTTAGAGGATAGTGCCTGATTAGCTGTACGGGTCTTCAGACGCCAAGCTACTCATGCATTCCCTTTCAGCATTTAGCCCCTTCTTTGCCAGTGGAAGCAGATTGCGTTTCAGCGTCAAAGGAACATAGATGAAAATTGGTGTCGGCAAGAGGTATAGGTCCTTTTTGAGCCCCCGCAGCTATGAGGATATATGACTTTTGCGGTTGAGTGCCGTTCAGTTTTCCTCGGCAGTGAAGGGGTTAACCCATTGTGTCCCAGGTACGAAATACCCAAATTTTGGAGTTACCCTCTGAGGACTGCATTACAATTCAGAGCGACCATGATAGTTCAAAGGTGGTGCTAGAATGGCTTGGCGCCCATAGGCGCCAAGTTATTCTGGCACCACCCCTTAACTATCATGGTCAATCCATATGTTGCTATGGTGTGTCGGGACTGAATGAGTTAAGGCAGATTCATTGCCTGTGACGGTTACGTGGTGCGATGCAAACGATTCTACAAGGTCTTCAGCGCCGTTCGGTCTGGAGGCCATGAGGTCATTCACACCCATAGAGGTTCGGTGACAGTAGCTTTGACTAATGCAAATCCGCTGCGCCACCGCATGCGCGCCAACGCCTACTAATGCTCAAGACAGAATACAAGTATTCTGTCTTGAGCATTAGTAGGCGTTGGCGTGCACGCGGTGGCGCAGCGGATTTTCATTAGTCAAAGCTACTACCATCGAGCCCCTATGTTCACACCTAATATAACTTTCGGCACTGTAAGACTGGTTGGTTGGTTGCACGTTGCTTAACGTCCAGATATCTACAAAGACTTACTTCGGACGTGCCTGCGCTGCATCCGCTGAAAATAAAGAGGGAAAAACCGAAAACATCACTGAAAAAATGGGGCAGATAATCATTGCAACTACAAAATGTGTACAGGAGAATAATAATTAAGGTTGTATACTATACCTACATTTTTTAATTGAAAACTGCCGCTTATAGGGTTTTTTGAGAGCCTTATTGAGTCTGGAGGCTATTGCCACCCTGAAAGACCCATGGTCCCGGGCATATTTGTAAGTTTGAGCCTTTTTGCGTGACCTACCCCTTTGAGCGAAAACACGCAAAATAGCTGATTTCAGAACACAATAAAAATTTATCGAATAGTGTGTTAAAATGATAAGGAAACATTTCGGTCACTTCATAAAGTATGTTAGTATTTTCTCGTAAAAAAAGTGTGTTCTGATAATTGGAATTCTAAGTGCAATCGAGAAAAGTTTATGTTGTAAATTCGCAAATTGTCCGGATGTTATCAATAACATTACAAGTGTTTGCAATGTTGGGCAATTGCTCAGGCCCTTTTTATTCGATAAAGTCGTACTTTATGTTATAACTATCACATTGATTATGAAGAAAATATGGGGTCCCGCACAAAATTTGGCACTTTGGGTCGTTTTCGAGTGCGTATTCAATAAGGGATACAAGCGATGTCTGACTTCCGGCAGATCATATCTCCGCCGTAGCCGGTCACAAGCACGCATGAGAAAGAAGGGAAAACGACTATTTTAAACCTACAAGGGAAAACCTACGCCCAAACTGTTGCAAACTACGCCCAAACTGCTAGTTCTCGATCACTATTTGTGACAGTAAACTGGAACAAACAACAACGGCAGATACGGGATGAAAACGTTTATCTATAAGTAATTAAATGCACGTGCTGGTTCTTAGTAATTTAGTTAGTGTAGTGGTAAGGTACTTTTTTTTGCCACGCAGGTGACCAGGGTTCGAGTCCCGTAGATGGCGACATTTTTTTCCTGCTCACATTTGAAACCCATACATTTTCTACTTCGCTAAATGAAACAAACATACTTTAAACCCAAAGCAAAAAAAAAAAAATTTAACGCGTGGTATTTTTTTTATTTTTATTTTTTAAATATGCGATTATCATCACTGTGGGAATGTGAATGTTAAACCATAAACCAACCAACCGGATTCAGTCTTGGATAAAAATGCACACGGGTTACCTCGGTACATTTTTTCATTCATTTTTTTTTCAGCCAGGCATTGTGTGAGCATGTTTACATTACATGTTTACATTCATTCAATCATTCACAGCTTCACTGATGAAAAAGCACACCAAAGAGTGTTGTCACAGACAGTTTTTTTTAAAATTTTTACTGGCATCATCTACAAACATTAATTGATGTGAATTTGTTTTAATATACCTGCTGCAAGAAATGCTACATGTTCCTTTGGTGTCTCCGTGAAAGCAGGTCGATGAACATCTCTGGTTGAAAGATGTTTGTAAACAGATTGGTAGTGGATGTACCTATCTCTCTAGCTGAATCTCAGTTTCCCAGCAGTTTTTGGTTACAAATTATAAGGAAACAAAAACACACTACCACCGAGCCACACAGCTGCCCCTCAAAATACAGCTTTACTGCAGAACATATTTCAACTACATGTAACATTATTCACATTTACATTGACAAAGTGCTGACTTTATACAAGCTATTTGGGAGAAAAGTAGAGCTGATGTCATTTTTAGTTGTGTGCATGCCTACGGAGACTTGTATGGACACGGATCATAGTCAGGTCATTCTGTTTGCTGGCGTGTGTCATGTACAGTACATCTGTAAAACTTGTGAAATGAACCGTGTGGTTAGCAATTCTGATACGATAAGTAAAGCCACACAGCTGAAAGTCAAAGATTGACAGTGGAAGAAAAAAACAAAACAAACACAAAGTACAGTACATATCACATGCCTATGATCAGTTATCACTCAACCACTTAAATCTGCTGTGACAGCTGGAGGGTAATGCAAGAACTGCATGGTCTTGAGCAGTATTGCGATTTTCATTGAGCAAGTCCACATTTGCACAACATTTTAAGCTGAGGGTTTAATGACATAAATATACATCCCCACGTTTCTATATTTCCGCACATCCCCTCTTCAGAAAGGACCCATGGGTTTTATACTCTGAGGCCAATGACCATTTTCAGAATGAACCCTGTATATCATTTTGAATCATGCAAAGCGGAGCAGTGATAAGTTTTCTCCTTGTCTCACACTGATGCTGCACAAAATCTATCTGTACCACTGTTTCCTACCCCATAAGTGTCAGCTGTGGAGTACATATTTTGAATGACTGATGTATGCCAGTATTTAGGAACTTGTCACAAAAAAGACCTGTTCATATGATGAAATGTCTTCGAAAAATGAACACATTGTCAGTAAAGGGGTTTTCCTTGGATAATCAAAAACTAATACATATTAAGCTGCGTTTCCAAATCGCGACATGACAGGAGAGTGACAAAAAGTAACTTTTCTGAGGGGGTCATCCAAATAAATATGCATAGGAAGGTCTTACCATCAGGTATCTCTTTACCAAGTTTAGGGTTACAGTTAGGAATACTTGAGAAAAAAACATCTTTGGGCAATATATGGCTATCTTGTACCTATTTCCCGATTTCTTGTGACCCTTGACCTTTCTGACCTTTCATGCATACGAAATTAGTATGCATGAAAAGTTCTTACCACCTTGTACCAAGTCTGGGTTTGAAGTTGTGTATACTTGAGAAAACATCTGTTTGGTCAAAATACAGATATTTTTCACCTTTTTACTGCACTACAAATTACAACATGGGTGTCAAATCGCTTTGTCACGTTGTTATATGAAAACACACAAAGCACACCCCCATCACTGTACAATAGCCCCTGAACTGCTGGACTGCACGTTACAATTTTGTCGCCCCGCTGCTTCTATGTCAGGCTTATGGAAACACTCCCTCTTTATTTCTATGTTCTCGAGTTTTGTCATTGTCACTTTGTTGTCACTGCCCCACTGCTGTTGTGTCTGCAGTTGAATAGCCAGGCCTAAAGCCTGCTTGCCCTTCTCCTAATATATGGCTATGCATCAGCTCAGGCAGTTTGACTGTCCAAAACCTTGACATTGTGGCCAGCCTGGTGGATGGACATCAAAATAACAGGACGTCTGCCGTCCTACACAGGACAATCAGTTCACTTCCTTTGCCTTCTCGTCGGTTGGCCATCGCGGAGAGATGTACCTGCTGAACTCTTCTTCCCTTATCTTTCGCAACCTGCAAAAGATAATTGTGTATCAAAAAAAGTTTTGACATGCACATATTGCGTGCATATATGTTTGCAAGTATTTATACAAAGTACATACATGCATAATATGACAGTAGTCAGAACATGAACAAGAAAGGCAATGTCCTTATGGTTCACGTGTATGACCAATCCACATAATACGTCTGACCTTTTTGACCTTGGCTTGACTTCTCCAACAGGTCTCTGAAAATGTCTAAACATAAGTATAGGGCTGGATTTTGTACCAGTGAAACCTGAGTTTTTTTGTCCAAATCCCTTCACTTTTCACACATTTGTCAACCCTCTGTGACCCTTGACCTCTGTGAGGGGCTGATTACATTAGTATGCACAGAAAAGTGTTATCATCATGCCAAATGTTATTGAAAAGTTTGCAAAAACATTGATAAAAACTACAACTCTACCCGAAACTAACTTTTGTCACCCTTATCATGTGGTATCTCCATAGCAAGTTTGAGTTTGAAGTTGAAAATACTACTTGAGATGACCTTTGAAAGGTCACAGAAATTGGTATGTTTAGAATTATTTTACCACAAAGTACCCTTGTGCCAAGTTGGAAGTCTGAGGCTTGCATGGTCTTCAAGGAAATGCCAATGTTAAAGTTGCCCACAGATAACAGACAGTTGACGGACGACCCATTACAAACACTTACTTTTGCTATCACACGTGCGCCAAAAATTAGACGCCATTGAGCTTCAAATGACCACAAAGGGTGTATACATATATCTAGAATCAGCATCAATATTCAAAGTGTAACTTGCAGAAATTGTTTCAAACAGGACACAACGCATTGCTGTTTAGCAACAGCACACACTGGGCCAAATGGGTAGTATTCAGAGTTTTCTAGTCCTTTTGTATGCACTAAGTGCTTATTAAAGAAAACGACAGTATTTGCAGACTTGCCCAACCCTCTAGTTTTCAAATCATATGCAATATGGTGCCACTTGTTGACAGCAAGTGATTTTAGCATTCGGTGTTGTTGAGAATGCTGGTACTAGTACTACACCATCTTCAAAATGAAAGAAAGCATTACAGTGTGATGTGTTTATTCCAACCAGTTGTGTTTTGTTATGAACCTGATTCTATTCACAAATCAATCGGTATGCTTTACCTCGAGTCCAGGACAATAAGTGTCGCCTTCTCTCACTTTAGTTGATCCACTGGAACTGGAATTGCCTGCTTTTAGCTGTGGCCTTCTCCTTTGAGCAACATGACCTGACTAGCTCTTGCCTCTTCTTGGTGTAGGCATCATACTTCTGTGCTTGTTTGCAAGTATACCCTCTGGGCGTGACTCTGCAGTGAGACGTCAACAGCAGCACTGACCTGAAATGAAATACATGTTTATTATCGTGTTATTCGGCAGCATGGCAATTTCACTTCTGATCTTATTTCAGGGTGGGTCGGTTCAAAACTCCACAAACAGGGACTTTGTTATAGCATTATAAACAATTCGGGGCCGGCCCCCCCACCCACCCACCCACCCAATTCGTCCCTACATTTAGTTTACACATTACTACCTTCAAACTAAGGTGAAATAAACTGTGAACACCACAAACAACAATGGTGAAGCCTGGATCGCTCATGTGCATTTAAAACTGATCATTTTCTTAATCTGAACTGTGTGACCTTTCCAACAGGTGACTGAAATTTAAGTGCCATGAGTGTAAGCATAAGTAAAGGGCTGTCTTATGTACAGTTGTGAATAGTATTTGAGAAAAAATATCTTTTGTCAAAATATGGCTATTTGTTTTACCTATTTCTTGATTTCTCATGACCCTTGGCCTGAACTCAAACTGGTAGGCTAAGAGTAAGAAAGGTCTTGCCACAAAGTATCCTTCGGCTACGTTTGAAGACTGTGGTTTGAATAGTCTCCGAGAAAATGCCAACATTAAAGTTTACCATGGATGACCAATGGCCCAGAACATAGCCTTACACTTGCTTCGCACATGAGCCAATGAAAGAAGGCATTACAGTATGATGTGTTCATTCACACCATAGTTGTGTTGTGTTCTGCACCTGATTCTCATCACAGATCTACTGGTATGATTTACCTTGAGTCCAGGAGAATAAGTGTCACCTTCCCTCACTTCACTTGAGCTGTGAGTGTGACCTTGGTCAGTTGGTGTAGGCGTCATACTTCTGCGCTTGTTTGCAAGTATGTACTCTGGGTTAAAGTACTGAGACTCCACAGCGAGAGGTCAACAGCAGTATTAGCCTGAAATGAAATACATGATTATTACTGTGTTGTTCGGCAGCATGACAATTTCACATTGCATAAACTAAATGCAGGGGCAGATTATTACTTTCAAAATAAATGCGACAAAAACTGTGTAAACCACAAAGAACAAACAACAATGGCAAAGTCTGTACACCTCATGCACATAACTGATTCACAACCTGTGTGACCTTTCCAAAAGATAGCTGAAATAAGTGTCACGAGTCTCAACATAAAGGCTTGCTTTTGTACTAGTCAAATTTGTATTTTTCACACATTCTACGGTCATCCAAAATGGTAGTCAACAAATATTAGGGTTTCAGTCATAGTAGCGTTTTACTAGGTAACCCTTTTAATCCTGATACACCCACTGCTTGAAATAAATGTGACTATGATAGTTCAAGGGTGGTGCCAGAATAGATTGGCATATTATCCGCCAAGCTATTCTGGCACCATCCTTGAACTAAAAAAATGCTGGACCTATCTCCTAATCTGTAATATAGCCTTCATAAGACAGAGAATGGATGAGGAAACTAAGTTACTAAGTACTGAAAGCAGTTACTGAGTTAGTAATGCAAAATTCTCCCTTAGCAGGACTTTTTACTACACACAGTACGTTTTCCTAAATAATAAGCACTGGCACTGGTTTAATATCACTACAATGTGGACTACATTCCTTCCACCGTATTAGTAAAGGCTCTCTGAGAATGTATGGAAATGTTCTACTTCTAGGTGGTGACTGACATACATGGAATGCATGCCCCTGTCAACCCACAATAAAATGTAGTCTTCTTCATTGCAGGTAGGCTGTAAATTTCCATGCATAAAAGGACAGTTAGCTATTGGGGTTTTACGCCGTGCAGGTGACATCTCACGGCGGTGCATAAAACTTTTTTTTTTTTTGAAAGAGTTGGAAAACCAGTCAGATACACCACCAACCACTTTTTCTACTTTAGTTTACCTTTTCCTTGCTGATGTCTGAGGAGATTTTGTTGTTTTCCTGGCTCCCGTTCGGTTGGCCCGTTCATTTTTTTTTTCTTCTTCTGAGAAATGGTTATGGGTTACCACTGACGCTCGATGACTTGTCGCAACTTATGCAAAAGTATCTTATTTCTGAGGAAACACAACATTTTATGCATAGAAACAGTCAGCTTACACAGCTATTTCAGACAGTATATATCTTTTGTCAATTATCGATAAATTGAGCTTGTTTGCAAAACGACTTGCCGTACGGCGGGTTTTTTTCGGTGACCTCTAGTCTCAGGTCACGGCAGACGCAAGATAGCGGTATCTAAATGCGCAGAAAAGATGCGCGAAAGAGGTGTGTCCTACAACCTTGACCCTTTGGCTGTCGGTTGAGACTTTTGTCGCGATAATTCCCACAGGAAGCATCGCGACAGAAGTGGCCACCGACAGCCAGAGAATTAATAAATGGCCCATTAACCGCAAATGCGAAACTTATTATCTACGGGTACTGTAGTAAGTAAAGGTGATTAAATGATTAACTCTTTGCGTGTCCTACAGAAATAATCGCGCCAAAAGCCGCTCGACACGCAAAACCCAGATTGCATTAGTACCTTCTAGTTATACGACACACGTGCAGTCCGTCGCTCAGGGGGGTAGCGCTGTGGTTTCAGGTTTGCATGTGTGTACGCAAAAGATCAGTCCTTTCTCAGATGCTCGAGATGCCAGACTTGCTTGCCACCGCCCAAAATAGAACTCAGTGGAGAGCACTGTCTGTTGCTGCTGCCTTTCAGTCCCCCACGCCCAGTTCGGGCAAGGACTGATGATGATGATGATGATGACGCAAAAGATTGGTAAAATGCGTATGACAAGACCCCCCCCCCCCTCCCCACGCAAAACAACAACCGAAAAAAAAAAAAAAAACCAACCAACTAACCAACCAACCAACTAACCAACCAACCAACCAACCAACCAACCAACCAACAAACAAACAAAACAAACCAAACACGTAAACTTAACATAAGAATGAACACGCCATAACATAGGATGCCTAGGATGAAAAGTTAAAACAACAACAACAACAACAAAAACCCACCTTCACTTGTTAGAAAAAGATCGGCATAAAAATAACGTTTAGCTCATTCAGGGTGACCTGTTGCAATAGCTGCGGAAGTGTCGCATAGCGTTGCTGTCGGCAACGTTATCAGCTATTGAAGCGGGCCGCCTTGAATTAGTTAATTCTGACCACCGCTTTTGATCACTTCAAGAACAATCACAGTCGCCTTACTTGCGGCCCACTAGTTTTAACAACCAATCACGCTAAAAGGGAGCCTCATCAACCCCTTCACTACCGGGCGAAATTGAAAAGCACCCAGCTGCAATAGGTATAGATCCTCGTTGCAGGGGCTGGTGAGGGTCTACGCATCTTTCTGACCCAGTTTATATCCATGCACCTTTGACGGATGAGGTTCTCTGGTCCACAAGTAACAAATTCTGAAACACAATCTGCGGTCAGTGGCATGGTGACATATTTACTCTTATGCCATTCTGTTTTCATTTCAAACGATATACCTTTAATTAATTTAGACTTCTTAGATTAATAGGCGTGTGTGTTGTGTGTGTGTAGGAGATGAGCGTGGGTGTGTGAATGGGTACGTATTGGTTTATGAGATTAGTTGTTTAGTTTTTAAAGTTTTGACAGTGTGTGTAGAGCGGCATTGGATTTGTGTGATAGAGTATTAATTATTATTTTTTAATTTTTTTAAAAATTGTAGACTGTGATGTTTGTAATTGTAAGGACACCAACACACATTCCTATGCTTTATGTTCTTAAGGCAAATGGCAATAAACAGTATTATTATTATTATTATTATTATTATTATTATTATTATTATTATTATTATTTTATTAAGGAGACATTTTCTTCCTACGTGCCACAAGGAAATTAGAATCTTGCAGCTGATACGACTTAGAGCCTGACAGTATAGTTTGTCTCGCGTGAAAGCCGCGTGATATATGATTGTTGCTCATCTTGAGCTTCGCATTGCTGTTTAACCCTTTTCATCCTGATACACCTTTGTATAAAATGAATTTGACTATGCTAGTTCAAGGGTAGTGCCAGAAAAGCATGGCGCCTAGAGGCGACAAGTTATTCTGGCAACACCCTTGAACTAAAATGGTTGCAAGAGGTATAGATCCTCATGAGCCCCCTGCAGTTGCGGGGCTCATTAGTATCTGTCTCTTGCTGAACCCACGTTATATCCATTATCCATTGTCCTTGGACGGATGAGGTTCTTTGTCTCCTCATCTTTTAATATAGCCGTTTTCGGACAATACACAAATTTGACAATTTCAGCCTCAGTATGTAATGGGTTAAACTGCTGCTGCTGTTGCTTTATGTTGTTGCGGGGACGTCCATTGACGCATTTTGTCTCCGCCAGGGAGACTGTTGTCCTGTCAATATGTGTGTTTGGAGGAGGCTAGTGGTCACTTTGCTGACAAACACGCCGACAAACACGCATGTCAGGTCAGAATAGCTAGTGACCCAGGGTCTACCAGTTCGTCTCGACTGTTTTACGGCAAAGACGCCAGACTGGGGATCGTCTGGATTATGTTTTATACTCGTTGCCTTAGCGGCAACGCACACGTTTTGCGACACCCAGCGATTGGACACAATTGCTGAAGAGGAAAACGGACATTTGTGCCTTGAATGCCATTCTTTCGATCTCTCGTGGATCCGGATTACCGGCGCAGCAGAGAGGACGGTCGGTGGCCGATCAGTTGAGCTGGAGAAGTGCAGTGCTGTAACAGGCATAAAGTGGCTTAGCCCATCCCCCTTTGCAAGCGTATAAACAAGCCGGGTACGATAACCTTGGGACAGGTGTAAACCGGTGATGATGTGAACTGTTTGTCCGTCAGCCATGAAAATTACAGCCAGGGCAAAATCAATACACAGATCATTATTAGTAGTCCTTTCGGCTCATGGCTAATATCACGCGCAGCGCACGGTGGTTACCGCGGGTAACATGATTGCTGAGGGGAAATTTGTAAGGCCCTGATTATCTCTCCCCGAGCTGTCGTGACCGATCCATTTTCGGTGGCATACGTGTAGGCTACTCAATGCTTGGTGGTCGATTTTTAAAGGAGAGATATTATGTCTCGAGCACTTCAGTCATCGATTCCACCCTTTTTAGCTATATATCTCAAGCACAGTGGACGCTCTAGATACCGCTGTGAACGAATTTGTTATTGATAAAGACACTTCCACAGCAGTAAAAGGTCTTCGGGCCGACGACGGCCGCAGTTGGCCCGCGCACAGTCGTGCGCGGGCCAACTGCGCCTGTCGTCGGCCCGACGACCTTTTACAGACTTGTGACTGATACAGCCATCTATGACTAAGGTTGACAGCAACACGCTTAGCCAGCAAGATGCATACATCATTGTGAGCCTGGGCTCCGAAGACTGCGATGGCTCATGAGGATGCCTTTCGAAGATGACTGGTAGAGTCGATATGACTAGGCGGCCTACCCTTATCTCGACAGTGACGATTTATTTTGCTGGTGTTTTTGTGTAAAGATGATAGACACGACATGTAGCCAACAAGAGACTTAGATCTGCATGAGGATCTGGTCATCGTGCAGATGGTCTGAGGCGTTGCAAGTATGATCTACGACCAGGGTTAGTCGATGAAGACTGTTCTGTGCTGGGCGTATGTGCCGGCGGAGACAGCTGTGTTGTATTGTTCGCCGTCAAGTGGCCAGCTGTTACCTGTGCGCTGCACGAACCACAGTCAACTTAAATCCACTACTGTTCACCCAGGGGCGGATCTGAGAGGGAGGACGGGGGGCTGGATGTCCAGGGGTTCCGGAGACCCCCCCCCACACACACACACACACATACACACCAGAGTCCGACCTGTGTGTGTGTGTTTTTTTTTTGGGGGGTGGGGGTCTCCGGAATATTTCAGCGGATAGTGAGATGCAAGAGATTCGTGCCTCAAGCACCCCCCCCCCTCCTTAACCCTCCCTCCCCCCCACCCACGCCTTTTTGATTTTTTCGACCACTGGGAAGCAAGGTCTGGTGTTGGGAGGCTTTTTTTTTCGGGGTTGAAGGTCCCAAACTAAACGTTGGAAAGACCCCCCCCCCCCCCCCTGCAGGAAGTAACTGATCCGCTTCTGTCACCATACGGTTTCACTCTAAACTTGACTGCCCAACGAAATAGCAAACAAAACATGGTGATGAAGTAGATCGACAGAAAAAAATCCTCACATTTCACAACCTTGACTGAACCGCCTTCTGTGTCGCTATTGATCCAGCTTCATCCCCGGCGAAAACTAATCTGTCAAGACAGCTGTGACCGATGAAAACAGTTCCATGTTTATGTCGTACAAGAAAATATGTACAATTATTTTGGAACTTTAGTTGGGGCCCCACCTGCTAACAGTGTTTGCAGGGGAACTAGCCATCTTTAGCTCTAATCACCTAGCCTAGACTATAAGGTTCTGTGCTATCGATCATTTGTTTAACCCATTTAACCTCAAGGACGCATTTCCCAAATTTTAGAAGTGTCACCTAACAACTGTATCAAAGATGTAGGAAATGGATCGACCATGATATTTCAAGGATAGTGCCAGATTAGCTTGGCGCCAAGCTAATCTGGCACTGCCCTTTAATTATCATGGTCGAACCATCTCCTGCTGTAGGGCGTTTTGGTTAAATGAGTCAATGTTCGTCAGGCATCGTTCAGGGTTAGTGCCAGAACGTCACCCATACTGATGGACCGGCACGAGTGATTAGAGTGCCGTGAATAAACGAAAACTTGCGGGAATAAGATGTCTGGACTCGTGATCGTCAAAAACATCGCTTTGCAAGTAAACCCACATCCATATGTCGCAAGACATCGCTTTGCAAGTAAACCCACATCCATATGTCGCAAGACATCGCTTTGCAAGTAAACCCACATCCATATGTCGCAAGACATCGCTTTGCAAGTAAACCCACATCCATATGTCGCAAGAGAGCCGTCATCTGAACCATTTAACTTTGTTTTTTTTTTTTTGTACGCGTCAGCGCACAAGATGGACGCCGTTGAAAACCGTTGCTATGTATTTAGCGATGACGCTACAATCTTTGCGTATTTTCTTGTAAGGACGGCACTTGACACGCACACACACGCACGCAAGCGAGCGCAGATTGCTCAGACGGTGTGGGAGTGCTGTCCACCTAAAAGGACTAAATTCTTTGTGTAGGAGAATGAGAAAATTAATTATTCCTGATCAACACGTGATGACTGACCAAAAATTAAACGATGAAAACGTAATTGGGAGAGACAACTTGACACGCACACCACACCGCACGCAATAGCGAAGCGCAAGATATGCTCCAGACGGTGTGGAGGTGCCTTGTTTCTCCCCCCCCCCCCCACGCTAAAAAAGGACTAAAAATTATTCCTTTGTATGGGTAGGAGAAAATTGAGGAAAAAAATTATATATTCCCCTGAATCAACAACGTGAATGACTGGACCCAAAAAAAATTTTAAACGATGGAAAACGGTAATTGGGAGAGATGTCCAGCGCTGTGATTCCCCTTGGTTTCGTACTGACTATACTTAACCCAGATGCAAGAGACATGAAAATTTATGTCTCTTATTAGTTTTATGTTCTTTTTCTTCTAATTTGTCTCATTTGCATGTTTACTTCACGCGAATGTCGGCCAATGTGCAGTCTTTTCAGACGCGAAATTCGTGATCACCGACAGCGAAGGGGTTAAATTCAACAAAAGTGTTTTCATGTTTAACCGTAAAATCGTCGTAAAACTCCAGAATACAATCGAAGACACTGAAGTCAAACACGCGGACGAATTTTTTTTCCTTTCGATATAGCTGCAGTTGGTAATTCGATTTTTTCACGAAGTCCTTCGGTTGAACCGTTGGTGTTGAGCTTTTTTTTTTTTAAAGTGATCAAAACATGTTCAAATCTCTCTGCTCTCTGACATGAAAAAAGTAAACTTTGATTTGTCCTGCTTATGTTGTATGCTTTGAAATAATCCAAGTAGAAAGTCATGTTTATTTGAAGATTTCGCGCCTTGCACGATGGCAGTTATTTGTTAGTATAGCATGTATCATAAGTAACAAGCACACACACGCACACATACACACACACACACACACACACACACACACACACACACACACACACACACACACACAGACAGAGAGAGAGAGAGAGAGAGAGAGAGAGAGAGAGAGAGAGAGAGAGAGAGAGAGAGAGAGAGATTGTCCAAACGTCTGTGAAATAAAAGTGCACGATAAACTATAGCGGAAATTACAAAGTCCCAGCGATATCGGTAACCACGCGTCTGAAAACAGCTACTTAAGAATATTATTTTGTTTTCCTTTGGCAATTTTCTCAGCTCATTTACTGAAGGAAATTACAACCAACTGTACACATTTCAGGACTTGCAGTTGAACAAATTATAACCATGTGCCTGGGAATTTAAACTCTATTTCCTCTTTCCATCATACACACTTTCTTTGTAATCACATCAATATAACAGAGAAGAGTACATCTCTTATTCCTGTACTATTGATAATCAACAAAGAAAGGTGCGCTAGTAACAAAGACTGACCGACTAATTACTAATTACTCTTCTGAATTCCTTCCAAATGTTGCGGGTTTGGCTATAAATAAATAAGAACAATAATGAAAAGAAAACACCACAGGTATGACGCATCGGAGGCATTGCAGCGATCTAGTCTAGGTGGGCATTCATTGCTAAAATTTGTCAATGTTGTCTTGAACTGAGGACTTTTAGGACTACAGTTGGAGTCAGACAAGGCTGCTTGCTCTCACGTACTCTTTTCAACATCTTCCTGGAAAGAATCATGACGGACGCTCTGAAAGATCATGAAGGAACTGTCAGTATTGGAGGCAGAACAATCACGAACTTGCGCTTTGCGGACGACATTGATGGCCTTGCAGGAACAGAGAAGGAGCTAGCTCAGCTGGTGGAAAAGCTGGATAGTACAGCCATTGCATATGGGATGGAAATCAGTGCAGAAAAGACCAAACTGATGACCAATAACGCCAGTGGCATTGGCACTGAAATCATGGTTGGAGGCCAAAAACTGGAAACGGTTAAGAAATTCAAATACTTAGAAGCCATTGTGACAGATGAGGGATCAAAACCAAAAATACTGTCCAGGATTGCGCAGACAACAACAGCACTGACAAGATTGAAGACCATATGGAAGGACAGAAACATCACACTCTGCTCCAAGATCAGACTGATGCGCTCCTTAGTCATCTCAGTGTTCTTGTATGCCTGCGAGTCATGGACCCTCACAGCAGACCTTGAAAGGAGGATACAAGCCACTGAAATGAGATGTTTTCGAAGGCTGCTCATACAGAGATCACATCACAAACGAGGAAGTGGGAAGCAGAATCAGGCAAGCCATCGGGCCCTATGAAGACTTTATTAGCCATTGTGAGAAAACACAAACTGAAGTGGTATGGGCATGTCACGCGTTCAGCAGGGCTTGCCAAAACAATCCTGCAAGACACTGTGCAAGAGATGGGAGGACAATATCTCAGAGTGGACAGGACTGAAGCTGGGCGATACGCTGAGAATGGCAGAGAACAGAGAGGAATGGAGGGAGCTGGTTGCCAAGTCATCAGTGGTGCCCCAACGGTCGGCAAGACTACGGGATATAGATAGATAGATAGATAGATAGTCTAGGTGGGCATTCATTGCTAAAATTTGTCAATGTTGTCTTGAACTGAGATTTTTCTACAGTTCTTTTCACAATCCACGTGAGCAGGCACACGTAACAGAGGCCTTCACCATATCCGAAGTTCGACCTAACCGAGTTTGTTTTAAAATTAGTTATAGAAAGTGCAGCTTGGGCAGGGATAAAATGGTAAGCGGTTTTCGACTTGCCCGTGTTTTACTTAACCCCTTCCATGCCGCTGTAAGTACACTGTACGTACATGTTTGTTTCTGAAATCTTGGTTCCAAAAAAAGCCAACACCGTCCAAGAAACATGGATACAAATTGGCCTCAGCAAAAGGCAAGAGTCATAGATCCTCATGAGCCACCGCAGTCGTTGGGGCTCATGAGAATCTATGTCTCATGCAGTTGGATTATGTTGACGGTTTTTTTGGCAGTGATGGGGTTAAGCGCATTTAAGTGTATAGAAATAAGCTATTTTACAAATCAGACACCTGAGAGGGCTTGATATTATTTCAGAACCACAAACGTGTCATTTACTGGAGCCACACCGTGAAACTGCTGCCTCATCATATAAAGGCTACCCCGACGCTACCGCCGTGAGATGGCCTTAATTTCATGCTACTAGACTACTCTGACTCAGTCTGTCTCGATTAAAAATGTTCTATAGAAGACTTGTCATCACCTTTTTATCGGACTAATTACCTTCATAATGTGAATGAACGTGCATACATTATGAAATTGTGTACATGCTGTGCGCGCGCGCACGTGTGTGTGTGTGTGTGTGTGTGTGTGTGTGTGTGTGTGTGTGTGTGTGTGTGTGGTGTTGTGTTGTGTTGTGTTGTGGTGGTGGTGCTGGTGGTGTGGTGGTGGTGGTGGTGGTGGTGTGTGTGTGTGTGTGTGTGTGTGTGTGTGTGTGTGTGTGTGTGTGTGTGTGTGTGTGTGTGTGTGTGTGTGTATGTGTGCCTGCGTGGGTGCGTGCGTGTTTGAATACATACTTTGAGTACTGGCTTTTCCATCGGTTGCCGACTTGGACATTTTACACTGCTGTAGTCTTTTTTTCTTTCTTTTTCAAGCACTGTTGTATTTCCTCATTTCCCTCGCCGTTATAAAATAAAGTTTCATTAACTATACTGATCAACAAAAGAAACGCGAAATTCGAGTGTATGTTGTATTTATATGATAAATCCGCGAAAATACAAGTTACACTATTGATAAGAAAAGGGGAGACTGCCAGTGCTCATATTTTAGGAAGGTTACAAAGTAAAGTAGATAAGAGCACTGTCAGGGGAGAGAACTGTGCATGATCGACCAGTGATCATAGATCTACTGTGGCCAAAGCACCAAAAAAAAAAAAAAAAAAAAAAAAAAGATAGGAAAGAGGGGGTGCGCTAAGAAAGTGACTGAAAGCAATGCATATGGAAGCCTCCCCCCCCCCCCCCCCCCGAAGGGGGCGTATCACATATCCCACTGTTCCAGCCACTCATTGCATGGAAATTTAAATCTAGGTCCCCTAAGGGGGGTCCAGATATTTAGCCGTTGTGGACAGCTGTTTCGATCTTGGCGACCTCTTCAGCACACCATCGGCAATACTGGAGGAAGGCAGGAATTTCTGCCTACCTGCAATGACAGCCACATTTTACTGTGGTGTCTGTAGGGGCATACATCCCATGCCACCACCTAGAGCTAAATTTCCATGCACCCTAAAAGAGAACCTACCAAGTTACACTATTTTTTTTATACCAGTGTACGAGCAACAACATGTAATCATGCAGTCACCGTACTGTAGTAACCGTGTTACCCTCCCTGTGCACGAGGCACCCGTATTGGTTAGGATGCACGGCGTATGCTTTCCACGCACGTGCATACGCTGCAGAGTGATGTTGGGTCATGAACTGTGTTCAGCAATGCAAGGCAAATAAAAAATAAGCAGTGTTACGTCTTCTGTCACTTTTGCCGTTGCCACATCAACCATGCCAAGACTTAGTGCTCCCCAACGAGAACGACTCTTGGGCGTTTGGAAGCCGGAGAAGATCCACAAGCTGTGGCAGTGGCCTTTAGATGTCACATTTCGACCATTTACAGGCTGCAGCAACGCTAGCATGCCAACGGGTCTTCTGCTGACGCTCCCCGAAGCGGACGACCATGTGTGACAACTCCACGGCAAGACCGCCACATTTTCCGGGCTCACGTGCGAAATCGCTTTCAGCCGGCCGAGGAAACAGCATGAGAATTTATCGACAACCACCAGGCACCCATCAGTGGCCAGACAGTGCGACGACGGCTAGAGGAGCATAATCTGCACAACCGCCGTCCAGCCCGTGGGCCTGTTCTTACTGACCCGTCATCGCAGTGCACGTCTACAGTGGTCACAGGCTCATCATATAGTGTCGACCGGATCTGGCGACAGTGGCAGAACGTCCTGTTCACGGATGAGAGCCGCTACTGCATCAGCCAAGCAGATGGGCGCATAAGAGTGTGGCGGAGAAGGGGTGAACGCTATGCTGATGGCTGTGTGCTCGAGAACAATGCCTGGGGCGGACCAAGCGTGATGATTTGGGGTGGGATTACCCTGAACCAGAGAGTAGGAACTGTTTTCTTCCGTGGACTCGTACCAGGTCGCGGAAATGGCTTCACAACTCAGCGCTACATTGACCGAGTACTACACCCATATGACCTGCCATTTTCTCTGGGACGCAGAAACTTCACCTTGCAGCAAGATAATGCGCGTACACACACTGCACGTATCACCCAGCACTTCTTGCAGCAGCACGACATTCCAGATGCCCTGGCCTGCCCTCAGTCCAGGCCTCAATCCCATCGAACACATCTGGGACCAACTGCAAAGGTAGGTCAACGTCCAGACCAACGACAGCCGCAGAACGGGAGAATACCATTGTCCAGGCCTGGAACAACATCACCAGGGCAGCTGTCAACCGCCTGATGCACTCTATGCGCCGACGCTGCCAAGCCGTCATCAACGCCAATGGGGGTCACACGCCATATTGACTTTGTGCTGTGCCATGTTAGCTCCAAATACAGAATAAACTTCCACACTGATTACGCTGGTGTCCATGATTTCATTCCTAAAATGTCGATAACATCCGTTGTATGATTTGTCCGAAATCGACTTTCAAATGTTGGATTAAATGTGATTGGAAGGGGCTACTTCGCGTTTCTTTTGTTGATCAGTATAGTTGATACAGTTCGTCCAAGATTCAATCTTTCCGCTCTACCCATCCCGAAGAAGTGTTGCCAGCAATCGTGTCAGCATTATATCGTACCAGGCTTGGTCGGGCTTACCGCGGACCTGTCATATAAAGTCTGACTGCATTGTGAGTTAGCTTTTAGATATCTCATCTGTCACGGAATGGCGTGACAAGGTGAAATATCTGGGCCGTTTACACTTGCGCAATAACTCGGGTTAAACTGACCCGAGTCAGCCCGGGTTGCTGTGTTTACACTTGGTCCAACACCAGTGGAACCGAGTAAAGTTCAACATGGCTTGAACCGGGTTTGAATCTAAATAGTATTCCATTCCACCCCATGATTGTGCGTATTTAAAAGAAATTGGACGTGACGTCATCTGGTGCCCCCTCCTCTCTTCCTGGTGCCGTCAGTGTAAACGACGTACACACTGTAATAGGTCGGTGTGTTCTAGTCAGTCAAATGTGTTTATTTGTTTTTGTTCACATTTGTTGTTTTTACGTCTGTTTTAAAAATTCCGCTGCAAACAAATTTCCCATCTCGGGACAATAAAGGTATTCGTATCGTATCGTATCGTATTAACCAGAGTTCATCCCTGACCCGAGTAAGCTGGCCTCAACTTGGGATGCAAGTGTAAAGGCCCCAATTTAACTCTTCTCGGCCCACCCCCCACCCACACCCCCCTCCTACACACACACACACACACACACACACACACACACACACCCTCCCACGGCGACAAATAAAAGAGGCGGCATTGTGTAACTCTGGAAATTTCGTACTGATGTTGACGCATAACATGACAGCTACAAATGCAACGTGTTGCGATGGGTGCGTATCGCTAGCACTACGTAACGAGAACTGTGTGTGGTTCACACCACGATCGCAAGCCCTAAGTGTCGACAGCACTACGACTGCTAGCACTAGGTGTCGATAGCACTACGTGTCGCTAGCTCTACATAACGAAATTTATCCCACTGTCGGCGAAATTCGCATTGATCTTTACACGTGTCTTTCTGCATGGCAATAACCCGAGTATAATTTGTGTTGCTTGTGTGTGGGATGGCCGTGTAGCACCATCGTGGTGGCGCATCAGCATCATCAAAATGCGTTTGACTTGTGATTGCCAATGGTTTTGTTATATGTGTTTTAGTTGTATATGTGTGCGTAGATTAAATCTTTTTAAAGGTAGTGAGATTCTGCATATATACATTTTTTTGGTAACGCGCTTAGAGCGGCCACTGCTCCTGGGGATTCAGCGCGATATAAATGCTCTTTATTATTATTATTATTATTATTATTATTATTATTATTCTGACGTCAAAAATTCGGTATCATGTCCCGCGACCATGCCCTACACTCCGGAATGACCTAATGGAACCCTATACTCCGACCAGGACCACACTGGACGTAAATTCAGGCACACCGTTGCAGCTGAACGCAGTACAAAATTGTTGACGTCACAGTAGAACGACATAGCTCCAGCACTTCATGTTATGGAGGCCCTTTCAGGGATTATTATCAGAAAAATCCCGAAGTAAGCGTATTGCTATCAGAACGTAGTACTAATGACAGTTCTCACGGCCATAGTTTTATCGACAAGTAGTACTTTTGATTTGTAGTGCTAACGGAATTCATCCTTTGAGATGATCACCGCATGACGTGTGGTGTCAAGAAAAGACGCAACATGAGCCAGCCAATCCTATTTCCATTCTTAGTTCTCGCTATTATTTTCTGCCGCAAGAAATCCAGGCCAAAACGATGACTGCCAAGCGCGTAAAATGCAGAGAATAACCCAACGAAGAAAAAACACGCTTAGAAAAGACAGTTACAACTCAGTTAGGCCTTTTGTAAGCGCGTATCTTTTTCCGTTGGTTATTTTCATCTGCAAGAGAACAGAGTCCCATGAGTCCCGGTCGTGGCTCATGAGTTCATGTGGGTGTATGCCCCTCGCTGGTCAGGGTTACATATACGAGAATTAAAAAAAAAAAAAAAAAAAAAAAACAACTGAACAAACTTCTTATATGTACGTGTACCGCAATCAGTGGGTTAACAGTGTGAAAAATTAACAATAGAAAATTGAAAACGGTCTATTTGGACTAACTTTGTCCCATCATCCATGGACATTGCTCATGAGCCTCTGCGGACGCAGGGGCCTATGAAAATTTATGCCTCTTGCACATGGAACAGGCTGTCTGACGAGACTGTTGTGTCTGAATGAAAATAAAACTGAAATTCATCTTCCTGGAATTTTGAAGAAGCTGAATGATTTTCCAGGACTGAAGACCATGACAATAGGATGAAGTGTTGGCATTTTATCGAAAGTCATGTCTGTTGGCAGGTGATCCTCAGAGAAGACAGAAACATCTGCGTCCCCTGCTTGCAAGGTGGTTGTGCCCGTTGTGTCCTTAGGTCGAAATCCCCGCATTACAATTCAGGAGACAGATCGACCATGATAGTTCAAGGGTGGTGCCAGAATAGTTTGGCGCCTACGGGCGCCAAGCTATTCTGGCACCACCCTTGAACTATCATGGTCGATCCATGTTTTGCTGTGGCCGTGTCGGGGCTAAATGAGAATTTGGTGTGGCGACCTGTCAGGTGCCAGCCCCAATCACCTACCCCCTCCAACGCCGCCCCTCCCCCCTCCCCCCCACCCCCCTCCCCACACCACCATCACAACAACAAGCCGCGCCACAAACGCGCCAACCCTGACCGCCACTTTGATGTAAGTCTCCCTAAATTTTAATAACAAAGTTTCTTCGCGCGAACTCCGGCGATCACTGACTGCAGTCAGCTTGTTTCGGGCGCAGGTTTCAGTTTCAGTCGCTCGTGGAACCGTATTTATTGTATTGTATCGACTTAACACGTGCCTTCAACCCCACGTGTAGCTGGAATAGTCGATGCTTTGCAACATGTTCGCTAACTGACGTGAATAGTCGATGCTTTGCAACATGTTATGAGTGTGTCGACTTTCTGTGATCCAAACGTCAAGAGATATTGATATTGCTAATTGATACAGTTGCAGGCCGTGGGCGAGAGCAGTAGGTTTTTAACCCATTCAATATTCATTGCCGAGCAAAGCTGAGGACAGTCCAACTGCAAGAGACTTTGATCTTTATGAGCCCCCACGGTCGCGGGGGCTCATGAGGATCTATGCCTTTTGCTGACATCATTTTGTATCCTTGTTCATTAGACAGCCGTGGATCATTGTAGTTGAATAAAGGAAGATTTAATTTTCAGGAACACAGCTTGCGTTCACTGGCAGCGAAGGGGTTACTTTTGAGTCTTCACCTGCTGTGCAAGTGCCCAGTGTCATAGATATAGCCATATTAACCGGAACATTTAAAAGCAAAATTCCTCACATGTTTTTGCAGTATGTATTTTAAGTGCTTCTTAACCTTACCAGCAATGTCAGGATGTTCGAAAAGAATACAAGTAGTCTGACGTTTTTTCTCATGGAAGGTGTGAAACTGAAATACCCTTGAGCTATCTCCGTCGTCCTCGGTTGGCTCCCAAAAATAGAAGAAGGTAGGCAGAGCTATTCTGATTACACTGGTCGTGTTCAGTTATCAGGCCTTGGGTGAAAATAAATTGCCAAGAGAAAACGTGTCTAGTGGGCGAGAACAGATTAAAAAAAAAAAAAAAAGAAGACAAAACAACTCGACGCCTGAAGCTGTAACAACAGAACTAATCACATATACAACGAAGTTTTGAGAAAAAAATAGACGAGAAAGAAAATGAAACGTGAACATGTCACATTACTTTTAATTAGCAGCAGCTATCTGGGAGCGATCTGAGGAAGAAAGCGCGCCGTCTCGAGGCTGTTTATTAACCCTTTGACTGCCGAGAAAAAGTGCGGGGGCTCATGAGGATCTATGCCTCTTGCTGAGACCAATTTGTATCCATGTTTCTTGGACGATTTTTGACTTTTGGTCGCTGAATGAACAAAGATTTCAGAAACAAAAATGTACGTACAGTGGCAGGGAAGGGGTTAAGTATGAACTTGACACCTCTCGGCTACTACTAGACGCGAAGAACCGGGTGCTTATTACGCTCTTTGCCTCTTGCTGGCCTCACTTCATCTTTGTTTCTCAGACGGAGGAAAACGTAAAGTTGGCAAGTGTCCATTACAGGGCGGCGTGTGCGTAACTGCGTAAGCGTAACCAAGATGAAGGCAACAAAAAACATTTTTTAAAAAACCTGTAGAATATTAGTACTCGTATAACTCGTGACATTTTTCTTTTCATCAAACAGGTTTTTACAACGCGACAAAACGAATGACAAAAAACTATTTTGCTGCGGTGTCACACAAGTGTAAACGCCTTAACTCATTCAAGGTGCCCCACATCAATAGCTGCGAAAGTGTCGTATAGCGTTGTCGGCGGCAACGTTGTACGACACCTCTGCAGCTGTTGATGCATGCAATTTTATTGAGTTAATTATTTTATGAAACGTTTCCGTTGAGTATGTTTATGTAAAAACATAAGAATGTTTCTATAGCATCTGTACCTTTTGAGACAAATTTACTTGCGTTGTTTTGTGTTGATGTTGATGTGTTAAAGATCATTCGCATTATTTTCGTGAGGACGGACTTGTGTGGAAACCACAGCCTGTAAGACACTTCCTCGAGTAAGGGAAAATAAAGAAAAAAAGTATTCACATGGGGCAAGGCCAAGGAAGTGGGAAGGGCTGTGCAGAGTTTTGGGGTGAGCGGTGGACGAGTGAGGGGATAGCAAGTCGGCTAGCGAGGTGATGCTCAGTAGATCGTAACCAATTTCACTTGGCGTTCGGCGTTGGATCGGTCCCCGCTTGTGCTAACAAGTGATACGTTACACCGTATTGGCAGTAGGGCCGAACGTCTGGTGTTTCTTTCCGTGTACTCCGGCACTCTTTACTCAGCAAAACTGGTCAACAATATACAAGCTATACTGACGAGCAAAAGAAATGTGACATTTTTGGAGTCATTGGAAATACCTGAAGTGTTTCTGATGATTCCAAAAATGTCGCGACGAGCAAAAGAAATGCGACACTTTTAGAGTCATCGGAAACACTTCAGTGTTTCTGATGATTCCAAAAATATCGCATTTCTTTTGCTCGTCAGTATAGGTACGTTGGGTGCACTGCACTGCAGCGACGCGTTTTCCCTTGTGTAAAGTTTCAACGGTCTCTTCCAACAGATACTCGCGCACGAGTCTCGATTTACGTGTAGGTGCGTCGTGATGTACAAGCTTGACACCTCTGACCTCATGATGTTCGTGACCTGCGATCGCGATGGAAGGGGCTAATGACAGTACATGTGTGCCTCTTGCCTGTCTCCCATTTGTTCCGTGGTCTAAGTCCTGCCCATCCCTGTTGCTGTGTTTTGCAGCCCGATGTAGCATACATACCGCAGAAAATCTTGGCTAGAGGCTGTGTGGGTCGAAACTAGATTGACCCAGCAAATTAATCTTATAGGTTCCTTTTATCGTCCACCTAACTCCTCTGTTGACTACTGGTGTCTTGTTGACCAGTCAATTAAAAATGTAATTTATACTCCGCATAAATTTATCGTATAGGGACATTTTAATTCTGATACACTTTTGAACCCGTCGCCATATGTCACTGACATCTTGGTTATGAACAACCCCATACAATTAGTTTCCTCTCCTACTCGCATAACATCTACAACCGCAACGTGTATTGACCTCATTTTAGTTCCTTGCAGAGAATTAGTCTCATGTGTTGATGTTCTACCTCCCATGTGTAGTGATCATTCTGTCCCTATTATCAAGCTTAAAGGACATATATGTCCAAATGTACGATTTAAACGAACAATATTCAATTATGCCAAGCTTGACAGGGAAACATTTGCACGAGAAATCGCTAGAATTGACTGGATAGCCATAGCAACTAGCAACTCTATTGAATCTGCTGCGGAGACACTTGGCGACACACTCCTAAATACTGCCAAGAAATGTATGCCAGTCAAAACTATAATAGTCCAACAACGAGATGTTCCATGGTACAACGAACAGTTAGCTAAATTTAAGAAAATTAAGGATAACCTCCATAGGAGGGCCAAAAATACAAACTCAGAAGGATATACTCCCTATCGAGGAAAGCGGTAACATTTATTACTTTAACGAGGAGAAAGCAACGGCGTTTAATAATCACTTTACAAGCCAATCTACGGTAGAAAGTAACAACGATCCAGATATGCAATATGTACCTACATCAGTCTACCATATACATCTTAGTGCTGCAGAGGTAACTAATGTTATAAACGATCTGGATCCAACTAAGGCCGTTGGTCCTGACCTTATACACCATAACATTTTGATAGTTAGTATTACGGTTATTTCAGGAGCTCTTACCATTCTTTTTAACCGGTCGCTTGACAAATGTATATTTCCATCCATGTGGAACATTTCTCATGTAACTCCTGTCTATAAAAAAGGTGACAAAAGCAAATGTAGTAACTACCGGCCTATATCCTTGCTAAGCTGCATTGGTAAAATTCTAGAAAAATGTATCCAACGCCATATATTACAATATCTTTATTCGAATGATCTGATAACTGCTAGCTAGCTAATCGGGATTTATACTTGGGGACTCGACAGTCTACCAGCTCCTTAGTGTTTATAAGTCATTGGATAGAGGCATACATTCCCAAGTTGTATTCTTTGATGTAGCCAAAGCCTTCGATTAAAGTGTGGCATTATGATCTGCTTAAAAATTTAGATGCAATATGAATTCGTGGGAAACTTCTACAATGGCTGGCTGATTACCTGCGCAATCACAAGCAGGCTGTTGTTATCAAAGGATGGGATGTATATGTACATACCTATCCGTGGAGGTGGACGTCCCGCAAGGGTCAGTGTTAGGCCCTATCCTTTTCCTTATTTATATTAACGACATTGTACTAGACATAGAATCTAAAATGAAACTGTTTGCAGATGATACGAGTATGTACTTGTCCCTGAATAATGATAATATCAGAGCTGACATAATAAACTCGGATCTCGAGAAAATTAGTGTTTGGGCCCATCAGCGGAAAGTAAACTTTAATCACTTAAAGGCTGAACTATTGAACATGTCACGTAGCCAGAACTTCCAGCCACTATGCCTACTCTTTTGATAACAGTCCACTTCAAAGTACTGCTACGTACAAACACCTTGACATCATCTTGCAACATAACTGTAAATGGGATACCCATATCAAATCTATCATAGCAAGATGTCGATTACTTATAGCTTGCCTAGTCTCATATAATATAGATGATCGAGACGATCTCTGGAGACTATGTTCAAATCTTTTATCCTGCCACACTTTGACTGTGCTGATGTGATCTGGGATAATTGTACAAAGACACTTTCGGACGAATTGGAAAATCTTCAGTTACACGCCTTAAGAACCATTACTGGTGCAGTCCGTGGCACTAGCCACCAATTACTTTATGAAGAAACCGGTTTTATTCCATTATGGCACAGACGTCGTCGTCATAAACTTATCCTCAATTTTAAAATAGTCAATAGTATAACCCCCGCGTACTTAGGCCCAGACCTACCACAGTTAGTATCCGCATCAAATCCTTATCACAAATGACGTCCACTTGAACGCCAAGTCCCCCATTATAAACTGAACTGTACAAAGCTTCATTTTTTTCCCATCCACCACGGACCTTTGGAACAATTTACCCGAATCACATCCAGCGTAGTCAATCCTTAAGCAAATTTAAATAATTTCTGTCACGGGACGATTGTGCCCTACCCCAATATTACTATTTAGGCTGTAGAATAACACAGATAATCCACTGTAAAATCAGACTCAACATGAGCGACCTCAATTATGACCTAGTTAATCGTCATCTGTCCAATTCTCCTGCCTGCTCTTGTGGAGCCAGTTCTAAAACCGCCGACCATTTCTTACTCCAGTGTAATAATTATGATGTAATAAGACGCTCAACAATAGTTACACTTCCACCAGAACACACCAATATACATCTACTTCTTAATGGAAGTAAAACCCTGCCATTCACAGTGAATAACAATATATTTTCAGCTGTACACGAATTTATTAATGCAGCAAAAAGATTTCATTGATTTATAATTAGGTCTGCAGGAAATAAAGAAAATAAAAAGACTAATTGAGGCACCTCTCTCTCTCTCTCTCTCCCCCCCTCTCTCTCTACTATAGTATTTGAAATTTTCCCCTCTATTTTTATTTTGCATTAATATTATTTGTTATGTATATGGTATATATATATATATATATATATATATATATATATATATATTGATTTACTTGCCTACATTGTATTTAAAATCTGCTAACCACCGCCATGCAAATGCAAATATAATTGATTCAGTGTCCAGATCATCTTATAAGCCTGTGGCTTGTTTTGATCTGATGGAAATTGCTGTAAATCGTTTTATGCATTTTGCAAAGCAATAAACTATTTAAACCAATCTTGGCTAGGCTTCCTGTGGAAGATGCATAGATTCTGATAAGCCCCTTCACTGTCGAGAAAAAAAGTGAACACGATCCAATTGCAAGAGACATAGATCCTCATGAGCCGCCGCGACTGCGAGGGCTCGTTAGGATCTATGCCTCTTGTTAAGACCGATTTGTATCCATGTTTCTTCGGCGGTGCTGGCTTTTGGACGTTGAAACAATAAAGATTTCAGAAACAAAATTTGCGTATGGCGGCAGGGAAGGGCTTAATGAGAATCCAGAACGCGTACTTGTATATATATACTACGGCATAGCTCTGAGCTAACTGTGCTTTTGTGTTTTGCAGACCAAGTGAGCGGACGGCAGAGGACCTCGACCTGATCTACAGCAAGCTGAAGGAGCTGAAGGTCCTGGAGAAGTTCCATCCCCTGCTGCTGCAACAGCTCTGTTACTATGGCTACTACGAGTGTCTGGAGAAAGGCGTCACGTGTACGTTTAATCTGATTTCTCGTAGTTCAGATCCGGCCCAGTCTGCTTTGTCACAGCCTAAAAAGCGCGAAGCGTTATCTTTCTCTCTCTTTTGTCTTTGATTTTTGTTACAGTTATTTTGGCTTTAACCCGTTCAGTGCCGAGAAAATGTGAACACCACCCAACCACACGAGGTACTGACCCTCATGAACCCCCGCTGCTGCGGAGGCTCATGAGGATCTCTGTCTGTTGCTGATACCACTTTGAATCCATGTTCCTGGGACATGCAGGTGTTTTTTTGGTTTTTTTTTTGGTGGGGGGGTGGGGGGGGTCTTGAATTAACGACGTTTGCAGAAACACAATCTGCGTGAGCTGGCACTGAATGCGTAAAGTTGTTCTCTAAAGTTTAACTCTCTTTGAAGTCAACGTTATTGCCTACCTTACATTTCAAGTTAACCCTTTGCGTGTCGGTAGCGGTTTTTGTCGCGATGATTCCTACAGGAATCATCGCGATTAACACCGCTACCGACACGCAAAACGTTGGTTGGTTGGTTAGTTCGGGGTTTAACGCCCACGGCACCGAAGTGATAGTAGACGCCCTGACGGGCGGGTTTATGGGGGACAGAGAAATCTATTTCCTATGGAGTACGACCTGAACACTGATCAATTCAGGCGCACTGCAACTGTGGCACTTTGATTTACCAGGACCTTTCATCGGACATCTCTCTCACGCAAAACGTTAAATGTGTGTGGGCTTATATGCCTCTTACTGGCCGCACTTTGTATCTGTGTTTCTTCAAGGGCTTTGGGTCTTTGGCGTTGAATGTTTTTTGAAAAACTCAACTTGTGACCATTGGCAGTGAATGTATTGACTAGTTTTGTGTTCCCTATGTGTCCCTTTCAGTGTTCCGGCAAGGTGATATGGGCACAAACTGGTACACAGTCCTCACTGGATCTCTAACCGTCTTCATATCAGACGTTGCTAAACCCAAACCTCAACAGGTACTGCATTTCTATACATGTGCCTCGGCACACATGTGCGTTACATCTACATTTAAAAAAAAAATTCTGTCAGATTCTGACTTCGTTTGAGACAACAACAAAAAAAAATTAAAAAATAAAAATAATTTAAAGTTATTTTTAGCTAACGCTTGAATCTCACTGGGTTTTGTTTGTTTGTTTGTTTGTTTTGTTTTTGTTTTACAGTTCAAGTGTAGTTTATGACTTGCATGGCGGCGGCCTTGTTCGGCGCAGGCCAGGGTGTCCAAAGACAAGTGAGCTGAGTCCTTCGCCAGCCACTAAGCAAGTGGCTGGCGCAGGACTAAGCTCACTCATACAACTGATCCCCGGTTTTCTCATTTTAGCTGTGGTGTTTGTTACCTCTTTCGCCCTCCCCACCAATACACATATAGTCTGCACTTGACGAGGCTTGGCGTAAATTTTGGCATACAGAAATCAGAAAGGTGATTGCCAAGCGTGACTGCCAAAAGTGACTGCAAAGGGTGTTTCTTTCTTCGCTGGGATATTCTCTGCAGGATACAATCTCTACTTATCTTGTCAGTGTGAAGAAGCTAAGTGGACTGTCAAGCGTCAGCTAAAAGAAAAAGGCTAGCTTCAAGAAGCTGAACGGCCATTTAGTGTCTTCATGCTGACAACATAAGTAGCGAATTGTATACTTGTTTGTCTATTTTGAAAACAAAAGTGTTGTTACTGCCTTTTGTAAGAGTACGTCTTTCTTCGTTGGGTTATTCTCTGTAAATTATGGCGCACTGAGCATCAAACAGATAAGCATTGAGTGTAAAACCCCTCCCCACTCCCTTTGTGCCATAGGGGCCCGGAGTTTAAGCTTTTACTGAACCCATGCGAAAACCGCTGCGCCACCGCGGTGGCGCAGCGGTTGTCACATTTCAGTAAAAGCGGGGCAATCGTAAGGCCATAATTATTCTTTGTGCATGGACATGACTGTCTTCTCAATCAAACTTATACGTCTTGCGCGGACCTTGCGCTTAGGAGACAAGTTCCACCGTGCTACCGTGCTGCGTGCAGGTCTGTGATTTTGGACCTTACGAATCCTGGGCCGTAAGGTCCAAAATGACAAACCAGCACATCGAAAGAAGGCGCGTTTTCTTGTCGTAGGACGGCGTGATGCAGTGTGTGTTAGTAATTTTTGTCCATTCCTTACCTTACTTAATCTGTACTGGTCGCTGATCTTGAAATTACAGCTGAGGGTCTGGGGGTTGTCTGTACTTTTGGCCGTAAGGACCATAACTACAGACCTCACCATCACACAAAGAGAAAAAACAGATGATTTTTATGTTGACAGATGTCTCATGTGTAAGTAGGTGTTATCTTAATATTTGTTTTAGCTGTTAACTCTTAAACTCCCAGAACCAAATGACTTACAGTCTATAGAATGGAAGTCATTTTGCTCTGGGAGTTCACCTTAGAGTTATATATATGTATGTACGTATGTATGTATGTGATGTGGGCCGAAGGCAAATTTCCATTTTATGTCAGTGTAATATTTAATGACTAATAAAGTTTTTCAGTTCAGCTCAATTTTCTGTCCTAGAACGGTGTGATGCTATGTGTGGTGGGGCCCGGCACGTCGTTCGGGGAGGGAATCCTGACGGGCAAGCCCCACAGCGTGACGGTGGTCACTAAGGATACCACAGAGCTGATACGCGTGGAGCTCAAAGACTTCAAACTCCTGTGGGAGGTAAGCGGAGATCACATGAAACGTTGTGTGTAATCAGCTCATTTTGTCCCAGTATAAACTGTTTCTAAATTTAGGACTCGCTGTATAGCTGACGACGGGCAGCGTTATCCACTTCGGACTTGCTGTGTAGCTGACGACGGGCTGCGTTATCCACTTCGCACTCGCCGTATAGCTGACGACGGGCTGTGTTATCCACTTCGCACTCACTGTGTAGCTGACAACGGGCTGCGTTATCCACTTCGCACTCACTGTGTAGCTGACGACGGGCTGCGTTATCCACTTCGCACTCACTGTGTAGCTGACGACGGGCTGCGTTATCCACTTCGCACTTGCTGTGGAGCTGACGACGGGCTCCGTTATCCACTTCGCACTCGCTGTGTAGCTGACGACGGGCTCCGTTATCCACTTCGCACTCGCTGTGTAGCTGACGATGGGCTGTGTTATCCACTTCGGTGCCAGTGATCACGAACTTCGCGTCTGAAGCACAGCACGCTGACCGAGATTCCCTTGAAGGACGCAGGTTAAGCTTTTGCATGTCGTTAGCGGCTTTTTTTCTGGATGATTCCTACAGGAGCCATCACGACTAAAACCCCTACCGACACACAAAGGGTCAAATGGGACTAAATATGGGCATAAAGAACATAGGACTAACAATAGACATAAATCCACATGAGCCCCTGCGACTGCGGGGACTCGTGAGGGTTTATCAGTGTCTCTTGCAGCTGGGTAGCGGTCGCAGCTGAGGGGTTAATGTGTATGAATCTCAGCTTGAAAGATTCGAAAGAATGCTGTGAAAAGGCCAACTAAGAAACATATAAGATTGCCTTGACAAAAGCAATCAGCTCCGAAACTTACAACACGCAGAACTCTACCCGGAGGTAAAAAATAAATGAAAACCTGAAAGGTCGTGCGATGTGAATGCACGAAAACTGTCGATTAAAATGAGCTGTGAATGATGTGGTACTGTCCGAAGACCCTTATCTTCTTTCTCTTCAAGTTACTCGTCTTTTGGTGTCCATAATCGTTGCGAGTGTCTGTTGCAAGCGAGGCGAAGGAAATCGCAGAAAAAAATCGAAACCACCCAGTGTAATCTCAAGTGCTGTAAAATGAAAGGCGCTCGACGGTAAAACTGGAACAAATCGGAATAAATCGAACCAATAACGTTCATTTATTGATCGCTTTGGAGTTGGTCACGCAGTAGGTCTTAAAACCCATTGTCATGCCTAACGCTGTCATAACCCATGTCAGTGAAGCAGATCGCTTCAGGGTGAAACCCACTGTCAATGGCAAAGGTTTGATCATGGTATGACCACCCTAAACCTTTGGGTGTCGGTAGCGGTTTTTGTCGCGATGATTCCTGTAGGAATCATTGCGACGAAAACCGCTACCGACACTCAGAGGGCCAAGCCGTTTCACCGGCGATCGTCTGTGCGTACAGTGTAGTATTATCAAATGATTTATTGGGCTGGTCTGGTGGAGACCATTTCTTCCTAGGCTAAGCCGCCGTCAGACAAAATGTAAAATTATCACTTGCGAAAGGTCAGTGCGTCGAACATAATTTCGATTTCTGGGACATTCTCGTCTTTGAATTGACAGGCTCGATTCTTGGCGAATAATTTTGTGCTGGTCCAGTCTGTGATTGTAGACCTTACGGCTGTAGAGTCGTGACGTGCTGGTGTGGGAGTAGAGAGCTTACGTTAAGGCCGAACGACTCCCGACAACGAACGAGAGCGAAAGCCTCTGTTGCAGAGCCGTACTGTTCTGGTCCCTGATCAGCATGCATATACGTAAACGGCAGCAGTGGCCAGTTGTGACGGAAGGAATAGCTCATATTCCTTTCACAGTTCCTGAAGCCAGTTTCTGCTGTCGGTTTTACTCAACTTGCGGGTAGTGAAGATGGATCGACGATTTTCTCATTTTGTGCGCCTGATCAGCTGTTGCCAGCACACACGTCCCTTGATCTATCGCGACAGGCTCCCTTTCCGCATATTGTGCTTGGAGCTGAATGACATGTGAGGGGAGAAAAGGCCAAATTACCTTTTCTTTGTTGGCAGACGCCGTATCCACTTTCACTGATTACCGTCTGACGTCTGAGTGGAAGCCACGGACTTTTCCCCTTGTATTCTCCAGTTTTAACCCTTTGCGTGTCGGTAGCGGTTTTAGTCGCGATGACTCCTGTCGGAATCATCGCGACTAAAACTGCTACCGACACGCAAAGGGTTAATATACCCCGTCCAGTATAAGGTGATGAGGTATACCGGAGCTACTGACTGTGTCTGTGCGTGTCTGTCTGTCATGATTTTGTTGTCCGGGCAAATATCGACCAGTAAAACGATTCAGACTTGAGCTGACGATCTTCACAAAGGAAATATACTGAAAAAAAGTCACAGTTTAAGCTTCTAGCTTCAATTTCAACCAAGAGCATTGCGGACCTTTTTTATTTTAGGAGAATGTGTTCTTTTCTAAATGAACTGCATGTTGGCTTTTTATCAAATGTTTGGCTAATAAGCAAATCGATATGTGATATAAAAGATAAGATAGAACTTTATTGCCAAATCGTTTCGGTGCTGTGCAACTTAAAAAGAAGAACATAAAACACATCAAAATGTAGTTAAGCTGCTCACGTGCACACACACACACACACACACACACACACACACACACACACACACACACACACACACACACACACACACACACACACACACGCACGCACGCACGCACGCACGCACACCTGGCACACACACACACACACACACACACACACACACACACACACACACACACACACACACACACACATTCACTCACATACACCCGCATGCCTTAATAACTATTGTGGTCTAAACGTAAAGACAATAAACACGATTTCACAGTGACACAAATCACAGAGTATATCGTAATATAAAAACACGTCACTTGCACATATTTTACACCGTGACCAATATATGTATAGAAATACTGTCCAGGATTGCGCAGACAACAACAGCACTGACAAGTTTGAAGACCATATGGAAGAACAGAAACATCACACTCTGCTCCGAGATCAGACTGCTGCGCTCCTTAGTCATCTCTGTGTTCTTGTATGCCTGTGAGTCATGGACCCTCACAGCAGACCTTGAAAGGAGGATACAAGCCACTGAAATGAGATGTTTTCGAAGGCTGCTTGGCATTTCATACAGAGATCACATCACGAACGAGGAAGTTGGAAGCAGAATCAGGCAAGCCATCGGGCCCTATGAAGACCTATTATCCATTATGAAAAAACGCAAACTGAAGGGGTATGGGCATGTCACGCGTTCAGCAGGCTTGCCAAAACAATCGTGCAAGGCACTGTGCAAGGAGGACGAAAGAGAGGAAGACAGAGGAAAAGATGGGAGGACAATATTTCAGAATGGACAGGACTGAGGCTGGGCGATACGCTAATAATCGCAGAGAACAGAGAGGAATGGAGGGAGCTGGTTGCCAAGTCATCAGTGGTGCCCCAACGGTCGGCAAGACTAGGGGATATAGATAGATAGATAGAATCAGTTAGTCCGCATGCGCACCAATAGATCCTTCCTTTCAGTAATGGGTCGTCATGAGGGGAAAAGCTAGTAACGCCAATGGGAATAAAGGCGCCGCTCAAGTGGCCGTTGTCGCCACTAATTCAATTGATCAAGTGGACTCGGCGCCTGGCCACCGTCAATATGTTATTCTTTCTCTCCGGGCGACCAGCGCTAGCGAACAGTGACATAAGATGGACTATATTGTGCATAGACAGCTCGTATCGATGTGACTGTCAACCGCAGCTCCTCCCCCCACCCCCTTAAAAAAAAATCCCTTCTATTTATAGAAGAGACGTTTTAGGACGGGTCGCGGTGGGGCGAATTTAATAGCATGTCTTTGATGTCAAAGGCGGGCAGGCTAAACCTCGAACAGTTGAAGTAACGAGATAAAAGTTACGTCATGTCTAGTTACACTAACCTCCCTGATGAACGTACATTTGGCGCGAAGCGCCGTATGTGCGTATGTATGTATGTAGGTATGTATGTATGTGTGTGCGTATGTATGTAAACAAGAGAATCTCCGATGTTTCTGTACATACAAACTTGAAACTTGGCGAAATACTTTCTTAAGTGGGTGGCTAAGAGAGCCTCCGAGCATATTGTAATTGAATGTCTCATTGAAGACATAAACAACCGTTTATAGGAAGTCGGTTGACCCAGATTAGAGTCCATAATTTTTGTCATATTTACTTGAACTTTTACATATAGCTAGTTTGGAGAAAGTCATTAGATGAGTTCATTAGCCAGCTTTGTATCCTTGCAACTTCTTTAGTAAAAATTAATTTGTTTCAGAAAAGAATGAATACACTAAAAAAAAAAACCACTTTACTTCTAGAGAAAGACAGACAGTGGCGGTGACGTAAAAGAGGCAACTCCGTCACCACGCAGACATTGACATAACACTCTAAATACGACGTAATTCTCTCTCTCTCTCTCTCTCTCTCTCTCTCTCTCTCTCTCTCTCTCTCTCTCTCTCTCTCTCTCTCTCTCTCTCTCTCTCTCTCTCTCTCTCAACAAACAGTTCACAGTCTATCGATGCATACTTATGCATAAAATTCTTCACCATAAAACCCCATCTTACCTTCGTATGTTATTTTTGGATAGTCAAAGACAAAACACGAGGACGTTTGTTACAGCTACCATGGGCCAGGCTCGATATATATAAAACCAGCCTTTCGTTCTCAGGTGCCAAAGCATGGAACAAACTACCACCTCCAAATTAAATCCATTTCTAACTCTAGAACCTTCAAAACTCGTTTATATAACATCTTGTTACAGTAACTTAATACCTGAAAGGACTACTTATATTACATTATATATATATATATATAACAGTGAATAATATATTATATATAACAGTGAATAATAATATATATATATATATATATATATATATATATATATATATATATATATATATATATATATATATATATATATATATATATATATATATATATATATATACAGGGCCGGACCCAGGGGGGGGGGGGGGGTTACCTGGGTTCCGGAACCCCCTCTCCCAACTAGAACAGTAAATTTTTTTATGCAAAGGGAGTTCCAAAGTTTTATTATTTTTTTATTGTTTTTAAAACATTGCAGTTTTTAGTCACTTTTGATCCAAGGCACAAAGAGTTATTTATAGACAATTCAACGGAAATCCATTTCAAGGGATCCGTTTAAACGTCCAAAACGTTTTCCCGTTGAAACAACCAAGTAACCCAACCCCTAACCCTAAATTAGTAAATGCAGCCATATTTTCTTGTTCTGGCCACAAGCCTCTTCCAGCGCCTTCACCTTGATACAGCCCTAATCCCCCAAAAACGACTTTTTAGAAAGATTAATTAAGACGCTAAGTTGATAATTATGATAATTCGTTGTAACGAACATCCGTTGAAACGACCATCGTTGAATCGTCCAAAAACATCGTTGAAATGGATTTCCGTTGAATCGACCAGGTACCCAAAAGAGTTGCTTTCCTTCAGTGCATGTCTTTCCGAGAAAGATCAGTGAAAAGACGTCTGACGTCATTAAGGTTTGTGGGGGGAAGTTTAAATCTAGATCTATTTTCTTTGGTAACACTTCACTTTTGCTGTCTCCTCGAAAATGCCGAAACTGAAAAAAACAGATGCTGATGGCAGTAGGCGACTGTCATGCTGGTTTTCATCAAGCTCCATTTCAGAAGGTGGGTACATTTTTAAATCCAATTTTGTCTCATAAAAGAAATGTAGTCAGTAGAACTAGGTAAAATTCACCCATTCCGAATTCGATTCAAATGAGCACGTGGCGATGGAGCCGGTACTTCCTTCCTGTGAGACCCCACCCGGGTCTGCCCTGGGGGACTTGGGTGGGGTTAGGTATTTTTTAGTTCCCAGGGTCACCCTGGTCAGCCCCACAGGGTGGGTTTTTCTCTCTATTCTGGGGCATGTGTTTCTGTCTACCCTTTGTCCATTCACCTGTATTTGCATTTTTAAAACTCTCCCTATTGTCTGCACTGCCTGTAGCTCTTGATATTGGATGTGTGTTGCTAAATGGTCTTAGCTTTATTTAGGCCCCATGTGTTAGGTTTATTTAACGTATTTGACCGGCTGGCGACATACATTCAATGTTCTGTTTTGGTTTTTTTTCACAAGCAGTGCAGGCACGTCCTGAGAAAGCCTTGTTGCTGTCGGGACGTTAAGCAATGTACAATCAATAAACTATTTGCTCTCTTCTACTTTCATCCATCTCTCTCTCACTCTCCTCCCTCTCTCCTCTCGTTGTGTTCCCGCCCCACCCGGGTCTGCCCTGGGGGACTTGGGTGGGGTTAGGTATTTTTTAGTTCCCAGGGTCACCCTGGTCAGCCCCACAGGGTGGGTTTTTCTCTCTATTCTGGGGCATGTGTTTCTGTCTACCCTTTGTCCATTCACCTGTATTTGCCTTTTTAAAACTCTCCCTACTGTCTGCACTGCCTGTAGCTCTTGATATTGGATGTGTGTTGCTAAATGGTCTTAGCTTTATTTAGGCCCCATGTGTTAGGTTTATTTAATGTATTTGACCGGCTGGTGACATACATTCAATGTTCTGTTTAGTTTTTTTTTTTCACAAGCAGTGCAGGCACGTCCTGAGAAAGCCTTGTTGCTGTCGGGACGTTAAGCAATGTACAATCAATCAATCAATCAATCCTTCCTGTGAGTGTAGCCTATGCTGTAGGAGCTGATACTTCATTCATTTTATTCAGTCCTCTCTGCGCCGTCTGGTGCTTGAGGCGACGGCAAGGGAGCGCCACTTTTGTCTGTCAGCTGCTATTTTGGGTGCTGTTTGCAGAGTAAGGCCTCTGTTCTTGAGCTCTCGCTCCACGGTTCGGCGCCACGTCTCCTTTGGTCGCCCACGGTTTCTCTTCCCCTGTGGTGTCCATCTCAGTGCCACCCTTGGTAATGAGTCAGGTGACATTCTGCAAACGTGGCCTAGCCATCTCCATCTCCGTGTGGCGATGGTTTCAGCGATGCTGTCTGCGCCTGCTCTCTTCCGTAGTTCCTCGTTTGTAATCATGTTTGGCCAGAAGACCTTCATGATCCGTCGCAGGCACTTGTTCTGGAAGACATCCAGCTTGCGTTCCGTAGCGGTAGTGGATTTCCAGCATTCTGACCCATATAGAAGGACACTCAGCACGTTGCTCTTAAAAATACGGAGCTTGGTGTGGATGCTCAGGCTTGTGGTCCTCCAGATGGGTTTCAGCATTGCGAAGGCTTGGTTGGCTTTGCTGATTCTTGTGGTGATCTCCCTTGTGCAGTCTCCATCTGTGGTAACCTTGCTGCCCAGGTACGTGAACTCGTCCACCTCTTGCAGAGGTTGGTCATTGATGGTGATTGGGTCGCCCACTATGGTGTTCTTCCTCATGACTTGAGTCTTCCTAATGTTGACCCCGAGACCTATGGAGCTTGCTGACTGTGTCAACTGTTGTGTCTTCTGTTGCATGTCCTGGTTTCTGCTTGCCAGCAGCCCGATATCATCGGCGTAGTCGAGGTCATCCAGCATTGAGGTCAGCGTCCACTGAATTCCCTGCCTCCTTCCCTCTGTGGTGCGGCGCATGATCCAATCAATTGCCATTGAGAATAGGATTGGCGAAAGAATACATCCTTGTTTCACTCCGGTTTCCACCTTAAACGGTTCGGTGAGCTGGTTGTTGTGGACGACTCTGCACTCAAAATTCTTGTACAGGGACCTGATGACGTTGACAAGTTTCTGGGGGATTCCATAGTATCGCAGGATTTTCCAAAGGGAGTCTCGATGCAGACTGTCGAAGGCCTTCTCAAAGTCTACAAAGACCACATAGAGGGATCCATTCCATTCGTTAGACTGCTCAAGGATCTGTCTCAGTACGAAAATATGGTCAATGCAGGACTTGCCTTTCCTAAAACCTGCCTGCTCCCGGCGAAGGATGCCATTCACTGCTGTCGTAATGCGTTCAAGGAGAATGCGGCTGAAGATCTTGCTGGTGAGGGATAGTAAGGTGATGCCTCGCCAGTTGTTACAGTTAGGAGCTGATACTAGCTGCATATAATGAATATCATAGATATAAAACAGCCCCACTTATTAAAATACCAAAACAGGTAACAATTAAAGTAATGCATAGCCTAAAATTTATTTCACAAAGTATTATGATATATAACTTTAAAAATGTCAATTTAAAGAATAAAGCTATCGGCATCAATGATCAATATTGCTTTTATATTTATAAAAAAAATCTTTGGATGGCAAAATATCGTTTTCAATAACAAAACCAAGGGCTAAGTTATAAGGTATCATTTTCACTAGTGCAGCTTACTAGCTATGTATTGTGACGTAAATCTCTTCGGAGAGCAGAACAGAACCGTCTTGATGGCTGACTATGGAAACCATAGCCTATCTGACACCACTTTGACAGCGTCGCCATCAATTGTGACGGCAACATAGCCTTTCCGGGTGCGAAACCGTCATGACGACTTCGGTTTTTGGAACGACAAGAAGCCATCATGACGGCATCCCAACCACTGCCTTTTTCACATAATAAAATGGAAAATAAAAATGTGCTGAAATTTTGCCAACTGCTGAAAATCAGCAAATTTGTTAACAGTTCCTATGCCTGTGAACAGCGTGCTACAAAATAAGATTATTCACCCTTAGGCCTTTTGTTGATGAAATTTAAAATAAGCTAAGAACTAATCAGAAAACCACTGTTTTTTTTATATTAAATTATTATTATAAAATTGTAGTAGACGTGTTAACACCTGCAATGCATAATCATATATAAGATGTTGAAAAGACGGTTCTATTTTATTTTACATTTTTGTTGTTGCTTTTAGGATAATTTCATGTTTTAATTTTTATGTTATGTCTTTGTTTTTGTTTTTTTGTTTTTTTTCTTTTTGTTTGTTGTTGTTGAGTAAATTGTAAAGCGCTTAGAGCTGTTTACAGGTAAGCGCTATATAAGAAAACCTTTAATAATAATAATAATAATAATAATAATAAAAGTTGTTTTTTCTAAACGGCAGATGATGCAGTTCCTCGAAAGAGACAAAAATCAACCCAAAGTGAGACCACTGGCAGTGGAGTTCGAAACAGTGACATGGGAACAAGTAAAAGCAGTGTTGGTGAGTAATTTACTGCCCCCCCCCCCCCCCCTCTCAAAAAAAAAATTAAATTAAATACAACCTGAAATTGATACGTGATTGAGTGTTTCAATTTAATAATTAATATTAAACAAAATGACTGGTGTGTTCCATTGGCTATCATTAGCCTAAGAAGACTCTACGAGTCATAAGGTAGCAAAGATTTTGTCCATCATTTGGGGGGAGGGGTCTAAAAAGAAAAGCTGTTATTTCAGATCATAAATATATATCTAAGCTTGACTGAAGTGTGTAAATGAAGACATATATATGCTTTAAATGTAATTATCTTGTTGCAGGTCTCTCTCTCTCTCTCTCTCTCCCTCTCTCTCTCTCTCTCTCTGATCTCTCTCTCTCTCTCTCTCTCTCTCTCTCTCTCTCTCAGTATGTGTGACTCTGTGTGTGTGTGTGTGTGTGTGTGTGTGTGTGCGCGTGCGTGCATGCTGTGTGTGTGTGTATGTGTGTGTGTGTCGGCGTGAGAGAGAGAG